>JZLH01S0224540.1:34136-45482 GCA_001188425.1 Eucidaris tribuloides
CATTAAGTGCTTTAAAAAAGTGAAAATCATTGAGAGACCATTCCAGCTTTCCCCCATAGACTGCTGTGTTGCAGAATTTCCTATCGGCCGATAAGAAATTAATATGCCAGTTTGTATCTGCAAATATTGTACTAGTGATAGCATAACTCTTCGAACTTTTATGTTCTAGGGTGTTTATTTGTCCATTCAAACACTGTTAGATAGCAAAGTTAGCAAAGTTTGACAATTTTTTAAATGGGTCGTCCTCAGTGTTATATAGCGTTTAATTGTTAATATTGTTACTTTTCATTTAGTTTGTGCTGACCTTTTTCTTTACCTATGAACTTGTTGTCAGGCCTAATCTACCACTCTCTACTTTTTGTTTTCACTTATTTCCATGATGCAGAAACGGTTTGATGGATCTGTGGATTTCTACCGAAACTGGACTGAGTATAAAAGTGGCTTCGGATGCGTGAAAGGAGAATACTGGTTGGGATTGGAGAAAATCCGTCGTTTAGCTGCCAGCGCCGTAAATCTCAGAGTCGACTTGATGACATGGTACGAGAATGCTTCCTATGCAAAATATAACTTTAGCGTCTCATCTGCTGCAGACAAGTGAGTGAACATCTTTGACGAGGTACCCGATAACATTTCAAGTTATGATGATAGTGATGGGGATGATGATGATGATAATGATGATGATGATAATTATTATTATTTATGTTATTATTATTATTATCATTATTATTATTATTATTATTATTATTATTATTATTATTATTATTATTATTATTATTATTATTATTATTATTAGTAGTAGTATTACTTTTTTTGGTGGGGGGACGTGTCCAGGATGTATATATTTTAACAAATAGAATAAAAATTTGGAATCAGCACATGATTATTAAGCACCAAAAATACTCCGACACAAAAAACAAGTGGAAATACGCGATCTTGTATAGGATGGGGTTGGGGTGGATAGATAGAAAGACTGAGGAAAGAGGAAAGAAAGAAGGAGAGAAAGAGAGATGGGGGCAGTAACGATCCTATAGCTCTAATCAAATTAGAGGAAAACTTGATTTCCAACATTCCCTGCCTTTATCAACTATTTTTGGTACAAAATCATGACAAATGAAGTGAGGAAATATTGATATACACTGTAATTGTCTGATCTTGTAATACAAATTGCAAATCTGCTTTTCGTTTGAATTAAGGTCCAGATACCATCCACAGTCTATTTTATAGCGTCGTGTGGCTGTAGAAAGGCCGGTAACTGTATGTCGTGTGTCTACGCAAAGGCCGGTAATATCATATATAATATGTTTACATTATGAATATCATACATAATGAATACAGTTAACGGCCTTTGCATGGGCATACGACATACAGTTAACAGCCTTTCTACAGGCACACAACGATAGGGACTTTCATAATAATATTACATGATTTACTCGTCTATTTCCCTTTACTAAATCATAAACCTGCCGGTCAATTCTATATGTTATCCACTTAATTTCTTACCCATATACAGACAATACAACTATACAAATATAAGATTTACCATTTTTCCGATTGAAAATGTCATTTTTGTGATTCTGTCAATAATGTCTATATATTCAGATACCGTGCCAGGTTCGCATCATACACTGGGAATGCGGGCGATAGGTTGACGGCAACTGGCGTATCATGGAACATGGGATCAGCAACATCGAATCAAATGCAGTTTTCTACTGCCGACATGGAAAACGACCAATGCGGACATGTGTGTGCCGTTTATCGTCACGCTGCTTGGTGGTTTAATCATTGTGAAACTTCCCTTCCGATTTCCAATCTTAATGGCGAGTATGGCAGTGAAGACAAAGAGGGAATGTTTTGGAATGAGAGCGTTTCGTTGAAAATTTCTGAAATTAAAGTTAGAAAATTTTAATTCATTATTAAAAGTATGGCACATTTACCACAGTTAAAAAAAAATCTGACCACATGTTCCCCTACCCGTTCTTTTGATGAGCCGCCTAAAAATGAAGCCCTGACAAAATATTTATTTCAAATATGATTTATGCTTCAAATAGTGCTAAATTGAGGTTGACCGATTCACTTGCCCATTTCCTCCCATAGACGTACTGTGTGTACACGTAGGCTTTAAAAACTCGCCCCGAGTTTCAATTGTTTATTCATGCATAACTTGCCTTTGGCAGTGTAACTTTCCAAACGTTTGTTTTCTAGGGTGCTTATTTGTCCATTTGAACACTGCTATGTACCTCAGATATCAAAGTTTGACAATTTTTTAATTTGAAGCTCCACAATGTTAGCCTATCACTTTAAGTCTGCGTTGGAGTAATATGTTAAATAGTCCACAACCAGGTCCATGAATTTGTATCTACCAGTCTACGTTACATATTGATTGATTGATTGATTGATTGATTGATTGATTGATTGGAAATCGCCTGCCCTGCCAGATCTACAGTAATGATGAAACCCATACTGTGCATTACGTACACATACTTATGTGAGTCATTGCTGCGCCTTGCAATTATGAAATATACGTGGGATTGGGAACTTCAGGTGGGCATGGGTAAAACCCATTCTATTTATAAATGTAATTATTGCATTACTGTCATGTCATGCTGGTAAGTTGTGCAGCAGATTTCGTCACATTATCCAGCTCTTTATAATTTCCAATGAACACGATGAATGGGTGTTCCCGAATTGACGTGTGTTGAAAGTACATGTAATTCATTTGTCCAGCTATAACATATCACATTACAATCATTACGACTGCAAGCCCATGAAGAAGTGCAAATAGACGTGATGTTTATTCTGAAAAGTACAACAACATCCTAACCAAGGTGCAAAGACCCAACTCTTGTCATACCTTCTTGGTCTTCTTATACGAGCAACGATATCCCAATATTTCAATATGTCGGAGAACCAGGCTTGTTCACTTAAACCACAGTGCTCAGTTTGTTTTCATGTCGACGAAAAACTTCATGAATTAAGATGTGGACACATAATTTGCCTTGAATGCATGACGAAACTTGTGTCATGTCAAGTGTGTTCGTCGAGGGCTCATCAAGCAAAGGGTACTGCGTCCTCGGACATATCGGGCAAAGAACTCGAATCAAGTTTTCGTGAAAATGCCACAAGTTCCAAAATAAATGAGACCCAATGGTCTGTGAGCAAAGTGATACCGTCTCCAAGTAGTGCCCCGATATGGGGCGTGGCCGCTGTTTCTGGCGACTCTATAGCAATAGCATGTTATGATCAAGGCGTGTACATTATTGATGTGGTCAGAGGCGGTCACCGACGAATTCTATCAGGAAGTGGCACAACGCAAGTATGGGATGTCGTGTTTCTGCGAGACGGTCGGTTTATTGTGGCGAACGACGACGGGGCTCTGAGAGTGTACGACGCCAATGGCTCACACATCATCACCTTCGATACCCCAAAGGAAGTTGGTTTGGCGTGCCTTGATATTGATAATGATGGCGACGTCTTCGTAGCTCACCATCGCTTGAAGAGGATCGATGTCTACAAACCAACAGGTGAGAAGATAAGATCGATACCAACAGGGAGTTTGGAGCCCTACCAGATCCACATAGCCAAGTCCGGAGCGATGGTGACCTGTGGACGAAGTTTGAAATGTGTTACTGTGTTGGATAAAGCTGGTTACGCGATGTGCGCGATTAACGCAGAAGCTGATGAAACCGATGACACCGCTGCATCCGATAAAGCTAAGGAAACCGATTATCTGTATCCGTCTGTACATGACGAGGACAGGCTCTACATTGCATGTGTGCGAAATAACACCGGCACCATGACCCTCAAGCGATTCACGCTTCTAGGCGAATACGTCGAGACGGTCATCAAGGATGTACCCATTCAAGGGCACCCTCGTTGCTGTCACCTAAAATTTGTGTCATCAAAGCTGATTGTGTTTTGCACAATGGATTACATTCATGTTTTGAAGAAGGAGTCGCCTGTTTGAAAATTGAGAAAAACGTGAAAGGGCCAAACCGAAAATTACTTTCGACATTTTGCGTTTCTTTCACCGTGTGTGGATGTACAACAAACTCATATCAGTTCGAAGGGTTTGCAACTCACTGATAATACTTGTGTGATGTATCGAGTCACAATTTACTTGACAGATCTCGGACAATGTTGCTTAATCTTCCATTGGTTGAGGCAAATTTAAGAACTTAGAATATTATTCAATTCAACCTTTTTGCCTGCTATGGTGGTCTGTCTGACAATTGTATAAAATATAAGTCAATTGTATTTTTCCTTAAAGGTGAACGCCACTCTGATAGCAAATTGTGAAATGAAACGGACAACCAGAGGAACAGATCAGTGAAAGTTGGAGTAAAATTGGACAAACAGCAATACAGAAAGGACAGGTTTGAGTTTTTGAAAATTTATGTTAAATCATCACAAACTTGGGAACATTTCCTCGTTCACTGTGAGCATTTCAGCATTTGTCTTGTATACACAATTTCACTAAGTTTTAATTTTCATGTTTGTTTGTGCCTGAACATACGTATCCAATAATAGAAAAACGTAAACAAAAAAAAGTGTTCTTTAATCATTGACTACGGACATGAAGAAAGTATTTCTTTAAAAAAATGTAAATTTTGTGACATTTTTCGTATAAGACATTAAGAAGACTGCACGCGTAGAACCACACAGTGTTGCTTATTTGTACTGATCGTAAGAATTTTGATACATCAATACGTTTATTTGTATTAGGGTAACACATTAATTTAGAAATATAATATACCTGCTTGTTTCTCCGCAAGTAAACAAATTCAAGACAAGTATTTCCAGCATAAAGCTGCACTTCAGTTCGTTGGAAATTGCTGAATATTTCAAGTTATTTGCTTGTTTGGGCATATTTGATTTCTCCTAATCGTGTAACCGAGCTTAAACGTAAACTAAAGAAAAAAAAAGGGATTTACTTATTAGTTATTTGGATTTAGAAGAGCAACATGGGGTGGTTTGTAATTGCTTCTTTCAAAGAAATTATTTCGCGTTGTAAATTCTGGGAATTTATTGCCTTTCAAAAAGATGGACCTGTGTGACGATAAGTTTATTTGTTTTGTTTGTGATCAGGGAATCCTGTTTGTAAGCATTGGGGGATTGCGTATTGTTTAATTTAATTTATTTTTTTTGATTTAATTTAGAGTAGTAGGTACACATACGCAATTGGCAAACATTTTGATCTATATTACAGTTCAATCGTACGTTCAATTTTCATTCACTAAACGAAATATCTAAACGTTGACTATTTTAGTTTTAGTGGGAAATACCCATGGGTATACTTTGCCGTGCATCATATTTGCAGTAACCGTGTAAAAATAGATTGAACTGAATAAACAAGTGGCTTTGAACACTGCTGCACACACAAATAAACACACACACACACACACACACACACACACACACACACACACACACACACACACACAACACACACACACACACAACACACACACACACACACACACAATCACAATTATGTATTATAGAAAAAAATCCAATTACAACATATTTGCACACTGCTTGAAAAAAACATAATAACAACCATGTGATTTAATCAAACAAATATTAATATTTTAATGGTTGTAAACTGAAAAAATGGATCAATTATTAAAGTGTGCAATTTATCCTTATGAGAACCCTGAAAATTAGACCAAGGGTGACATTATATGTCATCTTTCATGAAAATGTAGTGACCTAACTCACCAGATTTATTAAATATAACATTAACCACATACCGTAAATTGATAATGACAATGACAATGACATTAGTTGTATATACATTCGAAATACGACCTATACCCCTTACAAATTGAACGATCTTCTTAAAATGATAAACACATAGTAAACAAGTGAGAAGAGTCTTTGTGTCCTGTGAAGGAATTTGTCATGGATTTCCTTTGCAGTCATTTCATAAAGATGGAAATTAGAAATTCAACACATGAAATACACTTGTTTTCTTTTAATAACAAAGAGTAATACCATTTCACTTCGGTTTTCGTTTTCAACGAAAACAAAGTCAACAGCGTACTAGTGGTCACATTGTCCAAGATTCTTATCATGCCGATGGTAACTGTTACGTATTTATATTTCTCCCACCTGTGTACATGTATTTAGATTGCCCTTTGTTTAATGTATCTCTACACTTAAGTCTTCTATATTCACAACTTTGATTCCAACGAGTAGCATGTTATTTTAGCTTCTTACATACGCATCACCCTATTCTATGGAAAGTGTTCTCTCCCTTCCTTTTATTTTCTTTGTCCCTTGTATATTTTTTTTGGCTTTTTCTTCCTTTGTCTCCCTTTCTTTCCTGTTCTTCCCTTTTGTTTTCTCTTTCGTACTGTATCGGCGTACCCCATTTCAGGCAGTCTGCCTTCGGGTGTTACACCGTCTTCCTTTTCAATTGACAACTTCCTTTTCTTCAATTCTGTAATTAGTAATCTATTTCATTGTCGTTATATACAAACAATTATTATGTGATCACAAATTGTAAATTGTTATACTTATGTTGTCATGTTGTCACTTGAAAAGAAGAAATAAGTGTATTTGAATTTGAATTTGAATATATTCAAAAATCTGTGGAAATTAAAATATACGAAAAAGTGGGTTTAATTACTCACATTATATTCTAACGGTTTATTGCGTGATTGATTGATTAATCAATTTGAGTAAAACTGGTGTGTTTTTGTTGCAGTTTATAATCTCTGCACTTGTTTACTATTAATCCATAAGTCTCTGCAAATATTTGAATTTTTGTATATTATTTCATTATAGCAAAGCATTCTAAAAAGTAAACACGTAGAACATTTCCACAATAAACATAAGAATAATGAAGGAATGAAGGGAAGAAAGAAAGAAAAAAGAAAGGTAGAAATAAAAATGGAGAGAACATAAGCTGTGTAAGGGAAGGGGGAATTTTATCAAGGGTGATCACATTCTAAGTGCAATAGGCTTGTGAACGTTTTCCAGATAACTAGCTTATTGAGAGTTCATTTAGTGTTGTAATGACGTATTTAGTTAGCATAAAATCACGTATAATAAATAATCATACTGGGTTGGTTAGATTGTTCATCTCACGTGTAGTTCATTCAATATGCCTGTCGTATCGGTATGCTAGATGTGACGTAATTTGTCGTAATGCAGGTTACCGTCTAGCCTACATACTAATAATCGAACAAAAATAGGCATAGAACAGATTACCACCAGCTTGCGTCAAAATGTTATTTTGCTACATTTTATTTATTTTTTCAGTGGAGTTTTTTAATCGTGATATGTAATGACGTTTAGATAATCAATTATTTTTATTGCAAACTAGAAGTTAAAGAGTGCCCCCTCTCGACGATACTGACTGAAGTTATTCACCTGTTTACGCAGAGGACATTGGAAACCTATGTTAAACAACAACAACAGCAAAATACCTTCACTTAACGGAATGGTAGATTTGTCTTTCTTTTCAAGTATGGAGATGAAAGAAACATTATATAGATTTATATTACAGAGATGAAAATGGTGTTTATCGCTCTTAAACAATGAAAAGTCTTGTTACATGGCTGGCTTACATTCCCTCTTCTAAATGTTGCTAATCTACCTTGTAATCTACCAAAATACCAAAATAATTTAGAATATTGTTTCACTCAATTATCCAGTTTGTATATAAGCTGTAAAAGCTATAATCCTTATCTTGTTGTATAATACAGCAACACAACACTTGAAGAATATCGTCTACGTATTTTCAACTTTTGTATGTATCAATTGCATCATCTACTACTACTTAGCGTATGCTACTTTTAAGCACAGGCCACACTATCCTGTAAGAATAACGCATTGCATAGCAAGAAGGCTGAACAAATTTTGTTCTGCCTTCTCGCTATGCAATGCGTTATTCTTACAGGATAGTTTGGCCTATGCTTAAAAGTAACATATGGCCATGCGTTTTGAATTGGGCCGGTAAATAGAGGAGTTGTGACATCTGCGCAACAATTTAGGGTACATTCATTTAATTTGTCCATACTAATATTCATCCTATGATGTTGAATTTGGTATCAAAATAAAGCTTTTGATGAGAGCAACACAGTCATACCAACAAAAAATAATAATGATGTTACATTCCACTAAATTAGTGATTAATTAGCAGTAGGTGCAGGGCGGAGGATGATCAGGAGGATGATCAAGAGGAGCAATTTCTTGAGATAGCCCACTGAAGGACTACAGCCATTACAGATCTTGCTAAATTGGTGATTTTTAATGAATAAATCACCAGGAGAATAGTAATTTTTGATTAACTTTAAATATTTTATGATTAATTAGTGTAATTAAGCTTAATTATTAATTAGCGAGCGTAACATGCTCAAAATTCCAACAAAATGCACCTCCATGCATTTAAAAGTTTGTAACTTGAAAAGTTTTCACCCTACCCTGGCAAAAGTATACATTTTTGGAAAGCTTTTTCATCAAGGAATCCAAAAATGGCTTTAGTTTTATGATAGGGGTAAGTATGAAAAAAAATATGGTTGAACAAAAGTTAAATACTCGCCCAAGAAAATTATGTCTGAAGAGGCTTGCGCAAAATAATTTTGATTACCTTAAACCCTATAATGTTAAAAGTCTATTAAAAGTTCTAAATGAAAGGAATTAAAAAATGTCACTTTTGAAGGTGTGGGCTACATCACTACTATTCTTTCCTTGTTTCAAAGTTTCATATGGTTTTTTTTTTACTGATTTTCAGGTATATTTGGTTCCATAACTTCTTATGCTTATACCCTATGTCATTTTTGAGGTCATTTTTAGAATCCTCAGTTAATTTTCTACCAGAAAATGTATACTTTTATGTATAATGGGTGCAGTTTGTGAAAGTTACAAAATCTCAAATGAAACATGACACAATTTTCATGTCACGAAAACATGTCACACAAAACTGGCCCAATTCAAAACGCATGGCCATATGCTAATTAGTAATGTGTGCTGTGATCCTCTCTGGTTTATTTATTTATTATTTATTTATGTATTTATTTATTTATTTATTTATTTATCTATTTATTTATTTTTTCATCACGTGAAGTCCCTCCTAATGATTTGGAGTTAGGAAAGGGGGAAAAAACAGGATATAAGATATTTGAAGGGGATACCGGCTTGCAATTTATAAAAGGCGTTGCTCCTGACGCTCCTTTGTTGTCTTGTTGCTGTTTGTTTTGTTTGGATTCTTATTTTTTTTTAATTGCAATAGCAATTGTAATATCATTAGTTATATTGTATTCCAAGATACATTTGGTAAAATGGTTTGGTAAAAATTTGTAATAGTTATATTGTCTTACTTCGCTGTTAATATGTGTTGTATTGTCTTTGGATAAATTCAGCATTGTTATACATTGTCATATATATTTATTTATCAATACAAAAAAAAATTCGCGTGGCCTATACCTCATATGTAAAAGTGACACCTTATGGTTATATAAGGAGACAAAATAAAGTGGGCCTAAATCCTAACGGGTAATGAATTTCTCCAGTCCGTATGCTTTGAGTAATTAAGTTATGGATGAATATGATGCGTGACGTGTGGTATGGATAGGTATATAACACGTTGCATCTAAGGGGAAAAAAGTCGCATTGTTTGGAGTTCTGAAAATTTTCTGTACTGGAATAGCAATACCTGTATATTTTCAGTGAGTCATTGCAAAATGGACAGAATCGTTAATCGAAAAAAAAGTTTGACTAATTTGGTTTCACGAGGTTGCAACATGGAGCCGGTTTTCGTGTGATCGCACAGAAACGATGATGTTTCTTCTAAGAATCCATTGTTCACATCACATCACATCACATCACATTCACTTTGGGCTCCATGTTATATAGGGCTCTGGAAATGACGAAAATAATTGAGGTTATTAATCTGATAAGCCGAAATAAATGCATTGTAGAAGTTCAGACTTTGTAATAGCGAAACAAGTGTGAAATGTATTAGCAAGATTAGCATTGTATATGGAGGTTTTTGTATACACTATCATACAAAAAATGGTAGGGAAAAAAATCAACCAGTTCATGATGGTACACTTCCGTCTGATAATGATGAAAATATTTCTTGGTGTGTGTGTTTTTTAATTGAGTATAGCGTTATTAAGAAATAACATAATTTCATTTTGTTTAATCATGAAGAAACTGATATACGACAGGTTACGATATGAATTGCCAACATTACAAGCGTTCAGAATGTTTGAAATTACGTGTGAAAAATGGGCCTGACAGGGCCATAGATAGAGTTTGGCCGACTGGGTTTCGACTGGGTTACATCGTAAATGATTATTTTTAATGTGTGATCAAGTGATATGTTTGAAAGTCAGATTGACCAAACTCTAACGGCTCCGATGCTCATTGTCTCATACTGCCCTCTAACGTCAGATACGAGTATAACTACATTTATCATAATGTCAAGAAACTGTTATTCTAAAATATCATGTTCATGGTAGACATTTATAACATTTATGTATACAGCGCAGCTGAATAAAATGCACTTAAATTTAAACCGAAAGTATAGATTAAGCATCGTTTCGCTTAATAGCAAACATTCATTTTTGTGTGCTAATCAAAGATACACAAGAAATATGTTTGAGATAACTATACTTAAAACGTAACCAGGTAACTATGTACATCTTTAAAAGTTAGAAATAGATGATGCTAAGTTTTGTTGATAATTTTAGTGTGGAATTTTACAATAGGTAGTATACACGTATAAATACCACCGTACATTTGAAACTAAATATCTAATTTGAAAATGTTGTCTTGGGGAGATTTGATGTCGACTAGGGCGAACAAAATGTCATCGGACGGAGATTTTTGATAATAGTTTTCCAGATTTTCTTTTGAACTATTTACACATATATACCAATTAATACATCAAGACTTAATTTTGATTGAATTATATTTGATTAATGGACATTGATGAAGCTGTTTAAAACTTTATTCATTTCATGTACGATTTAGCATTACTGTGTTTTGGTATTTCAATAATTATAGTTATCATGATGAATGTGTTTTTATATTCCGCCTTACTTATAAGCCGTTATAAAATGTTATTCTGTATTTGTCTTTCAGCTGTCACTTGTGATAAATAAGAGTTAGAATTCCAATTAGATTTAAATTTATCTTAAATCGATTTTTATTTGTATGTATATGTTAGTAATAAACCTTTCTTTTTTGTAACTTACATGTGCAATGCAATGCATTTCATTATAAGTGTACGAATTATAGCAATTTTATACATAATTTTTTTATGACCTGCACCTGTTGCATCAGTTAATACACTCATGCTCATAATTATGGAATATTTTAGAAACATTTTAG
>JZLH01S0224558.1:3553-16598 GCA_001188425.1 Eucidaris tribuloides
AGGAGAGAGATGCGTCAATTAAAAGATTGTCAAACTGGTCGATACCTGAGACTACGTAAAGTGCCTAAATGGACCGCAACCTAAGAATATAACAGTTTGAAAAGTTATACTTGTCACTCGGCAAGATATCATAAATAAATATCACCCTTGAATTATGAGCTGCGGTGCAGTATAAAAATACCTAGATCTAAAGCACAGTAGTCCAATAGGTAAGGAATGTGCAAGTTGAATCCGTCAACCGTGAGTACTCACAGATTTTCACCTTTAAAGCACTAATAACAATTTTGAAAAATTACATTTTAAGGGCTTCAATTTTTAGAGACCTTATCAAAACTTTAGAGCGCGGTAGGATTATGTAGCTACATTTGATTAAATTTGTGGTCATTGTTTACATGTGTCTTAAAGTATCAACCAAAGCATGATCTCCTCTGTAGCTCCTGAACACCTTGTCATTAAGGTTTCTCAGGAAGTAGAGCTTTTTTTTCTTGGATACTAGAATCTACAAACCGTGGCATTGTGTCACCGGCTGTCCACGGAATACTCAGTCGTAACGATTTAATTTGTAAGTTGGGTCTTTTTTCATGAGTCATTAAAATCAACGATCAGAGCATTAATCGTATTATTTCTTGATGGTAAGAGACCTTCTGATGAATGTATACAGAGAGAACAACAAAACAAATGTGCAGAAACTCTATTTTGCATCAAATAGGTTAGATTGAAATACAAGATCTGAAGGTATTGACATAAATTTAGAATGTAATATGTGTATTGAAAAACAGTCTCGATAAAGTAAACTACTGTGATAGCTCGAATTATAAATTGACGGTTTGTCACGCTCAGGTTACTTGAATAATAAAGATGATCAATAGTGCATCCAATTGGAACAGTTAATCTAACATCAGTGCTAAATGGTTTGAAAACTAAAATAAAACGATATCAGTACATTAGTGACAGCAAATGCAATAATCCCATATCATGCAATTTCATTTTCTCAGGAAGTAAATGTGAAAAAAGGAGCGTTGTTCGTCGCTCGTCATCGATCATCATCATGCATCAACAGACCGTCGATCCATCATCTACCTTCACCAGCAGAAGCAGCAGCAGAGCAGCAGTAGTAGTAGAATAGTGGAGTGGGGTGTGGTGGTAGAGGTAATCGAGATAGAAGGATAGAAGTAAAGATAGTAATAGTAATAGTAGGAAGAAGTAATGTTATACAGCAACAGCAGCAGCAGCATGTATATAGTAGTAGCAGTAGTAGAAGTACTAGTAGTAGTAGTATAGTAAAAGTAGTAGTAGTGGTAGTACAGTAATAGCAGTAAAAGTGAGAAAGGAAATACTAGTTATGTAGTGTTAAAGAAGACAACTTTAAGAAAGAGCATAATTTTCTTTAAACGCCTCGCTCCTCATCATCATCACCGGTCGTCATCATCATCAACCTTCCCATCAGAAGCAGCAGCAGCAGCAGCAGTAGTAGTAATTAGTAATAGTGTTGTGGTGGTGGATGTTGTGGTTGTAGAGTAGGTAGAGTAAAAGATAAAGAAATAATAGTAGACGAAGTAATGTTATCAGGCACAGTAGCAGAGCAGTATTATAGTAGTAGTAGTAGTAGTTAGTAGTAGTAGTAGTAGTAGTAAGTATGTAGTAGTAGTAGTAGTAGATAGAAGAAGTAGTAGTAGTAGGTAGTAGTAACAGTAAATAGCAGTAAAAGGAGAAGGAAATACTAGTTATGGTAGTGTTAAAAAAGAGCAAAATTTAAAAGGCATTATTTTCTCAAACTGTCCTGTAGCCAATGTGAATTTGTCTTTCTCCTGTAATTCCTCACTTGTTTTAAGTCAGCAATGAAAAGTACATTGTAGGTACTTCACTGAAATCCGGAACAAACAGGCTGTCTGTGATTGATACGTTCAAGATAATTTATACAAACAGTACAATGTGCCGGACATTGATACTTAAAAACTTACATGATTAATCATACAACGGGTTACGGCGCTCTCTCCAAATCCACTTACTGACTCCTTTTTTTATGGTGGAATTCATCACGCCGTCCGTCCCTGGTCAGTAAATATAATTTCTTCATCACATCCGATCTATTATTTGATGTTTGAAACATCTTCACGCCGGAAGATAGAAATGCCAAAAACCCAGAGGCAGGACCTGGATAACATCTGGACAGAATAATGCACAGCGTGAGCGTTTCGCGTGCCGTGGCCAATTCGAGAATATGCGTATATAGACGTCTACAGAGTCCCCGCTTAATTCCGCCACCTCTCATTCCTGTGATTCGCTGGAGCTCCTTTAAGCTTACGTCATCATCAAACACGAGTGCCGCGAGGTGTGGTTTAAAAGCAGCCTGTTACTAAATGGCTATTAGGTCGACGTCGACTCCGAGGGATGGGGGAGAGCATATCAATAACCGCATGAGAAAAAGTGCGAACGCGATTTGTTAAGTGTGCAGCATACATCACTTTGTAAAAACGCCGAAAAATTAGGACAATGTTTGTTGGCGACACTGTAACAACTGTTGTGAATGTCTTGGGCGGAGATACCAAAATGAATCGCTTTATTCCTGTTTTTTTTCAGGGCAATTTTCATTACTGCTGCAAGTTTAAACAAGTGCGTTGTTCACATTTAAGCTCAAAGTCGCCACATAATCCATTATGAATTTATGTGAGGCAATGTCTTGTAAATACAGAATTTAATTCAATCATGCACACAGGGGTCTGCTTCGGAACTCATGTTCGACATGTGACTCGACTGTCTCTTCATTATACAGGTGGCCCAGAAAAGAATCTTTCACTTGCGATCATTAATTTCTTCGAACATCCGTCCCTCGAAAATGTCATTGGCTGGTATTTCATGGCCAGGATACATTCTGTTCCATAAAAATGATAGCCATGATAATTAATTTGATAAGTGTGTTGGATCTTAGCGATTTTTTTCTGAGGCAATGTAATTTCCTAAATTTGTTTTTTTTATTCGACTCCAGCGACTCGAAACACCGAAAATATTTCTCGCAGTAAACGACCCGCGCATAAGAATGAGCAAAGCCCGCAATGACAATTGTAAGCCCATACCTTACCATTGTCGTCCGTATCAAGCGAGGCATTCCTGTGTCTTCTCCACTCCCCGCTTATTCTATGGCACACCGTCCTGTGAGAATATTTTGTGTTCTGAGTTCACTGAAGTTGAAAAAGAAACAACTTTTGAAATGACATGAAACAGAGAAGTCAAAAAAAAGGGTTCTAGGATCCAACAGCGCTTCCAAAATCTATCTCGTTTTTAATTCATTTTGTCTGAAAAAGAATGTCTAATAAATGAAACAAAACACGTAATGGCATTTTGGCTCCATGATATTGAAGAAATAACGATTTAAGTAATGTTGGCATTCCTTTTGGGCCACCCTGTATAAGCCGAAGAAGTGAATAAAAAACAGTTTCACAAAAATACTCTTGAATTATAGAGGCAACGATTCTTCAAGTCATCGGTAGATTGTTTGATAAAATTGAGTGTGTCGAGAGACAATCTATTATGTAATTTTGATACTTTCATAATGATAACAAAGATATCATAAATATCAGCTTTGTATGAGATTGCGCTATAAATGTATGTGCTGGTAATATTGTACAAGAAACTCAAGAAACGGATATAATATTTGCTCTCAGCAATGTGTGTCCTTCGAATAATATATGACATATATGCCTACTTAGTATAATCGTCATCTATACTTGTAAATTCTCGATATATTACATGCATAGCTTCTCATGGCGATGTGGTGAAATCTCTCTGAATCAGACTAATTTGACAACGAATAGATACACGCGAAATAGAAGCATAAAATATCTATCGGTAACGACATCAGAAAAGAAACTAACGTGTGTAATATGCAGGCAAAATGATTACGTACACTGGTATGGCACTTTTAAAAATTCTTTTATTGAGGAACTTGATTTGAGATTTGACTTTTTGGAGCAGCGCGTACCCGAAAATTCAAATTTAGTTAAGTAAATATGAAACATAGATAAAACAAGTCGACTTCACGCGCGTGGTTTAGCTGGAAGGACCTTTAGGGACTAATCGTAGCGCTTTATGCATTCGATGGGTCCCAAATAAGAAGCAGAAATCAAATAAAACATCCTGAGGAGGGGGGCGAATGAAAAGCAAGCTGAGCATTTCTTGATAGGACAAAACACAACAGTTAAAATCGAAAATCGCGTCATCTGAATGGATGATTTATACGGTTGGAGTATCTGAAAGGAGACTCAGGCAGAGAGATGTAAAAGCAATCTATAGTGGACGGAGAGTGAAATAAATATAGCAGTAAGGCGGTGTTGGAAGAAAAGAGGATGGGCCATACTTTGTACATTTTATTTGGTGTCAGATCAGGTCTTTGCAGAGACGATGCGCCTACAACTGACACCGCGTGTAATACTAACGGAATAGGGGCGCGGGGTGGGGGGACCTAGCACAAGACTAGAGTTCACGTGTTCCTACCATTAGATCGGTGTCGCGTCCTATTGTATAAAGGAGCTACCAATTCTTTCCCCTTTTAAAAAGCATTGTTTTACAGGTATTCATTTGTCATTGTTACTCAGATATAGTAAGTTTGTTTTGTGCGTGTAATGCGTTACGTGTTGTGGTATATAAACTGGCCCTTTCCGTATAAAGACAATTAGTGTCTAACTTGATGGGTCCTACATTCCATGATATTATTGTTTTCATTTAGTTTAATAAACAACAAAAATGTTCTGTATTATTATGCATTTTTTGTATGTCATAGATAATTTATGTTTGCTGAAAATAAATCATACTTTTTTAACATAATGTTTGGATTAGAGATTAATGAAATATAGTGAGAAGAAAAATTGTGTTATTTTTAGTATTAACATAATGTTTGTATTATTGCATTTTAACGTTAAAATTGTGCTGTGCTTTTTCTCAATATCATTTTTGTTACATTGATTATTTACTCTTGCAAATGAAAATAAATAAAATGAATGAAAACATAAATTTTTAATACTATCTACGTAAGATGTAAACATATTATTCATTTAAGCACGGATCAACAACAAAATGTTCCGATTTATGAAATCGCCATAATGAAATAATCATTCCCATAATGTTTAGCAATATCATTATCCGTCATCGGATGCTTGTAAATCCTATCACAGTACCCAAAGGGGGGGGCAAGGGGAAGATTACCCGCCCCGACGAGGAAGAAGGGACTTTTTTTTTGCTTGTCGGCTGATCTGGAGGTAGACTTGTTCCAAAAAAGAACCCCACTTGGAACCTCCGAGTTTGATTGAAATTTTTTTTCGTCACCCCCCCCCCACTGAGCGGCTTTCGGCGGTAAGGCGTGACCGAAAAAAATTCGACCCTTGGATTTGGAAGACAATTTTTTATTGTCACTATCCCCCCCCCCTCCCGCTCTGGACTTGCCGGGGCTTTAGGAGTCTGGCAGCGGAGCGCTGCAAAAAAATGCCCCCCCCCCTCGACGGCGTGCGCCAGGTACGCCAAGTGCTCTATCAACACGCTGTTCACATCCATGACGGGAACGCTTTAGGCTTGGCAGCCATTGTGCACTCATTCCATTCTACCGGTAATGAGCGCGCGCGAGGCAGCGAGAGCGAGCGCGAGGAGCGAGAGAGAGCGCTGAAGGATGAGGGTATGCTGGACACTGGAATGAAACTAGGAGTCGTCTAAATAGATGGACTTTGGCTAACCGGCACGTCTGCACTGTTATGAAATCTGAAAGTTAATGGCATAAGACTTAAGAAAGGTAATTCGAAAGATCATTGGAGCGGTGCAACCGATGTATGTGTGAAAGAGGATAACTTCTATGGTCTGTGTCGAGCGAGAGAGGAGAGAGACAACGAGAGAGAGAGAGGAGAAGAAGAGAGTACAATGTATGACTAATGTACTACAATGTAATGTAACTAGCAGTTAAGTTTTGAATGTTTCATGGATTCAATTTTCTTCAAATAGTATCGTCTCTACATTCTGGACCAGATGGTTATTTTTTAACAAAACGAAGGCAATTGAACATGAACACATAAACACAACACTCTTTCACACATGCCAACACACGTCACTCACGACAAATAAAAAAAAAAAACATATTGCGTGGAATTTCAAGGTTGATTTTAATCAGATAAATTGGAAAACATGATATGCTTGCCAATTTAAAGTGTTGAAGTCTGGAGTATATCACACTCATAAATATGTATTTCTGCAGCTGTTCCACCGAAAGTTTTATATGTTTATAAAACTTTCAGGAACAGCTGCAGAAATATACATATTTAGGAAGTGTGAATACTCCAGACTTCAACACTTTAAATGGCAAGCATTCATGTTTTCAATTTATCTGATAATAACCTTGAAATTCCACGCATGTTTTTTTTTTTTTGGTGAGTGACCGTGTGTTTGCGCATGTGTGAAGAGTGTGTGTTTATGTGTTCATGTGCATATTTGCCTTTGTTTGTTAAAAAAAAATAACCATCTGTCCAGAATGTAGAGACGATACTATTTGAAGAAAATTGAATCCATGAAACATTCAAAACTTAACTGCTAGTTACATTACATTGTAGTACATTAGTCATACATTGTACTCTCTTCTTCTCCTCTCTCTCTCTCGTTGTCTCTCTCCTCTCTCGCTCGACACAGACCATAGAAGTTATCCTCTTTCACACATACATCGGTTGCACCGCTCCAATGATCTTTCGAATTACCTTTCTTAAGTCTTATGCCATTAACTTTCAGATTTCATAACAGTGCAGACGTGCCGGTTAGCCAAAGTCCATCTATTTAGACGACTCCTAGTTTCATTCCAGTGTCCAGCATACCCTCATCCTTCAGCGCTCTCTCTCGCTCCTCGCGCTCGCTCTCGCTGCCTCGCGCGCGCTCATTACCGGTAGAATGGAATGAGTGCACAATGGCTGCCAAGCCTAAAAGTCGTTCCCGTCCAGGATGAACATGCGTGCTTGATAGAGCACTGCGTACCTGGCGCACCCGTGAGGGGGGGGGCATTTTTTCTGCACGCTCCCGCTGCCAACTCCTAAAGCCCCGCAAGTCCAGACGCGGGGGGGGGGCTAGTGACAATAAAAAATTGTCTTTCCAAATCAAAGTACGAATTTTTTTCGGTCACGCCTAACCGCCGAAAGCCCGCTCAGTGGGGGGGTGACGAAAAATAAATTTCAATCCAAACTCGGAGGTCCAAGTGGGGTTCTTTTTTGGAACAAGTCTCCTCCAAGATCAGCCGACAAGCAAAAAAAAAGTCCCTTCTTCCTCGTCGGGGGGGTAATCCTTCCCTTGCCCCCCCCTTTGGGTACTGTGATAGAGTTACAAGCATCCGATGACCGGAGTAATGATATTGTAAACAATTCGGGATGATTTATTTCATTATTGGGTTTATAAATCGAGAACATTTGTTGCTGATACCGTGCTGTAAATGAATAATATGTTTACATCTTACGTAGATATTATTAAAATATTATGTTTTCATATCATTTTATTTATTTTCATTTGCAAGAGTAAAATAAATCAATGTAACAAAATGATATGAGAAAAAGCACAGCACAATTTTAACAGTTAAAATGCAATAACTACAAACATTATGTTAATACTAAAACATAACACAATTTTTCTTCTCACTATATTTCATTAATCTCTAATCACAAAATTATGTTTAAAAAAGTATGATTTATTTTCAGCAAACATAAATTATCTATGACATACAAAATTGCATAATAATACAGAACATTTTTGTTTGTTTATTAAACTAAATGAAAACAATAAATATCATGGAATGTAGGACCCATCAAGTAGCACACTAAGTGTCTTTATACGGAAGGGCCCAGTTTATATACACACATACACGTAATCGGCATTACACGCACACAAACAAACTTACTATATCTCGTAGTAACAATGAACAAATTGAATACCTGTAAAACAATGCTTTAAGAAAGAATTGTAGCTCCTTATACAATAGGACGGACACATTAATGGTAGGAACAGTGAACATCTGTCTTGATGCTAGGTCCCCCACCCCGCCCCCTCATTCCCGTTAGTTTACACAGTGTCAGTGATAGAGCATCGTTCTGCAAGCACCTGATCTGACACCAAAATAAAATGTACAAAGTATGCCCATCCTCTTTTACTTCCAAACACCTGCCTACTGCCTTATTTATTTCACTCTCCGTCCATATAGATTGCTATTTACATCTCTCTGCCTGGTCTCTTTCAGATACTCCAACCGTAATCATCCTTCGATGATGGATTTTCGATTTCTAACTGTTGTTTTGTCTATCAAGAAATGTCAGCTTGCTTTTCATTCGCCCCCTCCTCCAGGATGTTTTATTTGTTTCGCTTCTTATTTGGCCCCATCGATGATAAAGCGCTAGATTACGTCCCCTAAAGGTCTTCCAGCTAAACCACGCGGTGAAGTCGACTTGTTTATCTATGTTTTTCATATTTACTTAACTAAATTGAATTTTCGGGTACGCGGTCCAAAAAGTCAAATCTCAAATCAAGTTCCTCAATAAAAGAATTTTTAAAGTGCATACCAGTGTAGTATCATTTTGCTGATATTACACACGTTAGTTTCTTTCTGATGTCGTTACCGATGGATATTTTATGCTTCTATTTCGCGTGTATCTATTGATTGTCAAATTAGTTGATTCAGATTTCACCACATCGCATGAGAGCATATGCATGTATATAATCAAGAATTTACAAAAGTATAATGGATTATAATAATAGGCAATATATGTCACATATTATTCGAAGGACACACATTGCTGGAGAGCAAATATTCATATCCGTTTTTGGTTTCTATGTACAATAGTACCAGCACATACATTTCATAGCGCAATCTCATACAAAGTGATATTTATGCATATCTTTGTTATCATTTGAAAGTATCAAAATACATAATAGATTGTCTCTCGACACACTCAAATTTTATCAAACAAATCTACCGATGATGAAGAATCTTGCTCTATAATTCAAGAGTATTTTGTGAAACTGTTTTATTCACTCTTCGCTTATACAGGGTGGCCCAAAAAGAATGCAACACTTACGATCGTTAATTTCTTCAATATCATGAGCAAAATGCCATTAGTTGTTGTTTCATTTATTAGAACATTCTTTTCAGACAAAATGATAACAACGATGATTGATTTTGAGTAAGGCTGTTGGATCCTAGAACCCTTTTTTGTGACTTCTCTGTTTCATGTCATTTCCAAAAGTTGTTTCTTTTTCAACTTCAGTGAACCTCAGAACACCAAAATATTCTCACAGTACGGTGTGCCATAGAATAAGCGGGGAGACAGACCACAGGAATGCCTCGCTTTGATACGGAAGACAATGGTAAGGTATGGCTTACATTGTCATTGCGGCTTGCTCATTCTATGGCGGGTCGTTACGCGAGAATATTTCGGTGTTTCGATGATCGCTGGAGTCGAAAAAAAAACAAATTTAGGAAATTACATTGCCTCAGAAAAAAAATCCTAAGATCCAAACACCTTAATCAAAATTAATTATCATGGTATCATTTTTATGGAAACAGAATGTTCTGGCCCATGAAATAACCACCAATGACATTTTGAGGACGATGTTGAAGAAATTAATGATCGCAAGTGAAGCATTCTTTCTGGGCCACCCTGTATAATGAAGAGAAGTCGAGTCACATGTCGAAACATGAGCTTCCGAAGCAGACCCCTGCTGTGCAGTGATGATAAAATCTGTTTTACAAGACATTGCCTCAAATAAATCAGTATGGATTATGTGGCGACTGAGCCTTAAAATGTAACACCACTTGTTAAACTTGCCAGCAGAAGAAAATTGCTGAAAAAAAACAGGATAAAGCGATTCATTTGGTATCTCCGCCCAAGGACATTCACAACAGTTGTTACAGGTCGCCAACAAACATTGCCCTAATTTTTCCGGGTTTTAACAAAGTGATGTATGCTGCACACCTTTAACAATCGCGTTCGCATTTTCTCATGGGTTATTGATATGCTCTCCCCCATCCCTCGGAGTCGACGTCGCCTAATAGCCATTTAGTAACAGGTGCTTTTAACCACACCTCGCGGCACTCGTGTTTGATGATGACGTAAGCTTAAGGAGCTCCAGCGATCACAGAACTGAGAGGTGGCGGAATTAAGCGGGGACTCTGTGACGTCATATATACGCATTTCTCGAATTGGCCAGGCACCGCGAAACGCTCACGCGTGCATTATTCTGTCCAGATGTTATCCAGGTCCTGCTCTGGGTTTTTGGCATTTTAATCTTCCGGCGTGAGATGTTTCAAACATAAATATAGGATCCGGATGTGATGAAGAAATTATATTTACTGACCAGGGACGGACGGGTGATGAATTCCACCATAAAAAGGGTCCAGTAAGTGGTTGGAGAGAGCGCCGTAAACCCGTTGTATGATTAATCATGTAGTTTTTAAGTATCACTGTCCGGCACATGTACTGTTGTAATAAATTATTTGAACGTTCAATCACAGACAGCCTGTGTGTTAGCGGATTCAGTGAAGTACCTACAATGTACTTTTCATTCTGCTTACAAACAAGTGGGATTACAGGAGAAAGACAAATCACATGGCTACAGGACAGTTTGAAGAAAATAATGCTCTTTTAAAGTTGCTCTTTTTTAACACTACCATAACTAGTATTTCCTTCTCCTTTTACTGCTATTACTGTTACTACTACCACTACTACTACTTCTTCTACTACTACTACTACTACTACTACTTCTACTACTACTACTACTACTACTACTACTACTACTACTATAATACTGCTGCTGCTACTGTTGCTGCTAACATTACTTCGTCTACTATTATTTTTACTTCTATCTTTCTATCTCTACCTACCTCTACAACCACACCACCACCACCACAACCACTATTACTATTACTACTGCTGCTGCTGCTGCTGCTGCTTCTGCTGGTGAAGGTGATGATGATGACGACGGTGATGATGAGGAGGAGGACAGTTTAAAGAAAATTATGCTCTTTTAAAGTTGCTCTTCTTTAACACTACCATAACTAGTATTTCCTTCTCCTTTTACTGCTATTACTGTTACTACCACTACTACTACTTCTACTATACTACTACTACTACTACTTCTACTACTGCTACTACTATAATACTGCTGCTGCTGCTGTTGCTGTTAACATTACTTCTTCTACTATTACTATTACTATTTTACTTCTATCCTTCTATCTCGACTTACCTCTACCACCACACCACCACTACCACTATTACTACTACTACTGCTGCTGCTGCTGCTTCTGCTGGTGAAGGTGATGATGACGACGGTGATGATGATGATGATGATGATGATGACGACGACAACGCTCCTTTTTCAACATTTACTTCTGAGAAAATGAAATTGCATGAATATGTTTTGGATTATGCATTTGTTCACTAATTGTACTATATCGTCTTTATTTAGTTTTCAAACCATTTAAGACTGAGTTAAGATTAATGTTACAATTGGTAGACTATTGATATCTTTAATATATTCAAGTAACCTGACGTGACAAACCGTCAAATTTATAATTCACTTCAAGTAGTTTACGTATCGGAGATGTTTTCAATACACATATTACATTTAATTTATGTCAATACCTTCAGATCTTGTATTTCAATACTAACCTATTGGTGCAAAAAATAGAGTTCTGCACATTTTGTTTTGTTGTTCTCTCTGTATACATTCATAGAGGTCTCTACCTCAAGAATATAATACGATTAAATGCTTGATCGGTTGATTTTCATGACTCAGAAAAAAGACCCAACTGAAATTAAACTCGTAACCGACTGTATTCCGGGCAGCCGGTGACAGCAATGCCACGGTTATGTAGATTCTAGTATCCAAGAAAAAAAAGCTCTACTTCCTGAGAAAACCTTAATGAAAGGTGTTCAGAGCTAGAGAGAATCATGCTTTGGTTTGATACATTTAAAGACACAAGTTAACAATGACCACAATTTAACAAATGTGAGCTACATAATCCTACGCGCTCTAAAGTCTTTGATAAGGTCTAAAAATGAAGCCCTTAAAAATTGTATTTCAAAATGATTATTTAGTGCTTTTAAAAGGTGAAAATCTGTGAGTACTCAGGTTGACCGGATTCAACTTGCACATTTCCTCCTATTGACTACTGTGTTTAGATCTAGGCTATTTTATACTGCACCGCAGTCATAATTCAAGGGTGATATTTATTTATGCATATCTTGCCAGTGACAGTATAACTTTTCAAACTGTTATATTCTAGGATGGTCCATTTAGGCACTTCTACGTAGCTCAGGTATCGAAGTTTGACCAATTTTTAAATTGACGCTCCACAATATTTGACCTAATTTGTATCTTTAAAAGTAATATGAGGACTATATTCAATAAATTACTATTCCTTTACAGCCATTTGTCTGTGGCTCAATGCTTGTGTCGTGAATAGTACAGAGACCAACCCCCGTTGTATGGTTGACCCTTTACCATTAATGTATCACCCATTTGTGTTAGGCGTCTTATGAACTATTCTGCAGTAACAGCGTCCTTACAGTAATACAAAGTGTGTGTTTCTGTTGATTTTACTAGTGATAAATAATAGTGAAACCCACGCTGCATCTTTTAAAATAAACAAGTGGGAGAAAAATACATTACGCTCACTTCATATCTCTCTTTTTGTTTCCTCTCCGTTTAACCGACAACAGATTATTCATGACCACAAACAAAATCGGTTTAAAGACATCCATTGAAGTCAAGGTCACTTTATCCGGGATTCTGTTATGATAAGCCTATCTCTATAGATATATCCACGATTTGAAGGTTTTACTGTGTATTGAATGCTTTATTGGGTACAATTAAGTAGTGGTTTACATTTTTGTTACTGCATGCTTGCAAATTTAGGCAAACGCGGTCCGACAAAGTAGCAACAGATGAAATTAACAGTTGGCCAGATACTCCAACAGTGCAGAGTAATACATACGGTATCTCTGTAGATGAATTCGTCAGAAGGTATCTTTAGCAAACGAAA
>JZLH01S0224596.1:20186-31257 GCA_001188425.1 Eucidaris tribuloides
TCCGCTCGCCTGGTGGAATATGGGTGAATGTTTTGATTTGTTCTGAACATAGTAGTAAATGACGGGGGCAGGAGATTAGTTTTATATCGAAACATAAAGAGGGCAGTTTGTAGAAAGTGGATATCGTTGATTTTAAGAGTTTTAAATCGAGTAAATAGAGGATCAGAATGATCTCTGTAACCAGCACCACTGCATATTCCAATTGCTTTTTTTTGTAAAAGAAGGAGAGGTTGGGTGCAGGTTCTAGAATTGGCCCAGATTAGGTTGCAGTACGAAATATGTGGTAAAATCAAAGTGTTGTACAACATAAATAAAGTTTCATTTGATAAATAATACTTAAGTTTAGACAGTACACCAATATTTCGACAAATGGGAGTTAGAATATGTTCAATGTGATTGGACCAGTTTAAATTTTCGTTGATAACTACGCCTAAAAATTTAATGTGCGTTTTCATTTCCAGGATGACATTATCAATTTTTATTTGGAACTGCTGGGTAATAGGTTGCTTTCTAACATGCTTAAAGTGAAGGAAGTTGGTTTTCAGTAAATTTAACGACAGCATGTTACTTTTAAACCAAGTAGATATTTACTTATTCATTCCCTTATTAATTCAAGCTTCAATATATGGCATGTATGCAATGTGACGTCACATAGAGTAATTAACTCTTAACATGCCAAAGTCACAAATATGCACAATACAATACAAACACTGTCCATAGAGCTATCATTTCTGTGGCATGTTAGGAGTTAATAACCAGTAAGCCAGATTTTATTACGAGAACAAGACACATGGACTTTCATCCTACTCCATGGTTTTTGAATCTCAACGTCTATAATTTGATTGGAGCACCATTAATATAATACACCCAAGTCCACACATGCATTAACTGCATGCTGCTATAAAAGCAGTACAAAGCTCTATCTACATTTACTCTCCATACAATATGACCATACAGCTTTTTGTACAGTATGGTCATCGTATTTCTGGGTAGGTCAGAATTTTTAATGCATTATCAACTGGAACACAAAACTGAGCAAACAGGAAGTTCATTCTCTTCTCTTTTTTTTGTCGTACCAGTGAATATTGAGAAAGCAAAGAAACCGGCGGAAAAAAGAAATGCCAATAATGTGAATCAGATCAGTTTGACCTCAAATAGCCTCCCACGCAATCTCGCAACAGAATACACGTTAAATGCATAGCGTGCAAAGGGCACTGTAAATCTGTGGACTGTTATACAGGCAAAGCCACAGCACTGAAGGGCAATTAATAAAGTCTAATAGAATTGTGCACATGGTGACTTTCATGTTTTGCATTTCACAATCTGAATTTTATAAATCATGTGCCAGAATGGTGAAAATTTTGACTGGTCAGTGGTCACAAAATGAATATTTTTTTTTTTTTTTAAATTGTGGACCAGAAGTTGGTACCATTACTTGTGATCGAATTTCTTAATTGGGGAGATCAAAAAAGTCCACCACATTACCAAAAAAATGTATCCTCTTCTAAAAATGTTGGGTTGGTAAAATGTTCCAGCAATTCTGAACATAGAATTTACACAGAGACTTGTCCTAGGAGAAATACTGCAGTGATGAAACACACAACTACAGTGACAGAACATGTAATGTAATTCCATTTTATTTTTTAATTTTCAGTCACACTATTGAACCATGCAAAAAGACTTCTGTCTTGCATTCAAAGGCTGTCGTTGGAATTTATAGACATGCAGCTTGTTTGAATGATGAATTAATTTCAAGTTGTCAATTTATTGAGACTTATACAGCAGAGCATAATTCCATAATTCATATAATTCATAAAATGCCCATTTTTAGCATACATGTATGCTCACAATTCCGGTACAGATGTAATCCATTTTAACTATCTAAACCTGTACACTTATTCCACGTGCATTAAATCCATACCAGCGTAGGAAATAACCCAGGGCGACGGGCGATTTAGCCCTTGGCAAAGCCCAAATCGCCCCTTAAAATCCCCCAAACCCAATTCTTTGGGGCGATCATTTCCTTCAGAATCACCCTTAGATTTGCTACGAAAAATTTCATATCTTTTTTTTATTATGGCATTGAAACAAAATGAATTAAATGGTTGCTTTTATGGATGAAACACCGGCTAAAACATCTGCAATCTTTCATTGCATTCTTCAAATTCTGATGTGGAGCAAAAAAGTAGCCCCAAGGCTCTAATAAAAATCGCCCTTAAAAAATGAAATTTAATGCCTACCCTGATCCATACCAACAGATTATTTACATAATTATATTCAAATTCCACAGTTGGTGGACATCTCTTAATATTGATAATGGGTGAGGTATTTGAACAAGATTCATCAACATTAATAAAGAAAAAGAGTAAAAATGTAAAAGTGCATGGTATTCCCCATTACTACTTGTCCTAATCTGAGCAGAAACATCCATAAATTTGAAAACATTTCGTACATGACCTAGCAACATTGCAGTGAAGCGGTAGTCATACAAGTTTGATGAAAATCGGCCCCAAACCATTCTCTGTATTTTCATTTTACAGAAAGAATATTGGTAAACAAATGCGTGATACACATGCTTATATTTATCTTGTCAATTCTAAAAATGAATCAATGCTGTTCGCGCTATTTTTGGAGCACTTATACATACGGAAACAATACCATTCGGAAATCAACAAAACTTTCACCAAAACCTACGCCATAAGTTGTGGCGCAATGCCAAACAATTCCGTAAAAGGTAACGTGGTATCGTGAGCATGTCACGACAAGTTTTGAAGCGCGGAAAGCTACGGAGTCACAAGATTGCACATGACCGAATGTGAATTTATGTCGTTAGTTTGCCTATGCACTACGAAGTGGGATCGTAAAGCACCTGGCTGTGGGGGGCTATACAAGATTTTGTGAATGATAATGAACAAAAACCCCAACTAAAAAATTCTACAATATTACACATATGCCTAATAATACGTCTATGGCTGTACACACCAAAAATACTCCTGTAATTTTTCTTCTGAGGTCAATTTTCCACCTGGTCACATTGCTCCAATTATAACAAATGGGGATAACACAGCATTGCGCAGGGTTTAATACTTGTGTAAAATTGCAATTCATGCAAAAAAATTATATTCATGATAAAGCAAACCATGATATGTTTATTATTGCTGTTGATAACCGCTAGTTTCAGAAATGAATACAGCTAGTTACTTGTACCTGTGTTAACATCTGCCATGTCATTTTCAATTTTTCTGACTAAATGAAACCTGAAATATTTGGATTTATTCATAAAGTGAAATATCTTCTTTTTATCCTTATATATGCATGCAGATAGTGTATTGGTGGAATACAGATTGCAGCAAAAGTTTCCATATGTAACATACACAATTATAAAAACTGCTTAGTTCACACTTATTGCACCATTACATTTATTTGTGAAGTGTTGAAAAAAATGAAAGATAAAAATATGTGAGACTTCCAGTTTTGTGCTAATCATTATGTATTATGACGTGCATATTACGTTACTTAGGCAATAATCCTGCAGTACTGTATATTTAGTGGGTGTGGAATGTACGGAGCTCTCCAGGCGGTATAGTGCCCACGACATTACAGCCAAGCAGAAGAGAGGCCCTATTTCAACCAACAAACTATGTCAAAGACATACTACAAATCTCTCAGATCACATTATATGTCAATCTCACTAAAAACATGACACAAACTACACAGGGCTGTTTAAGAAAGTCAGGCTCCCACACATACGGTAACTGACAAGCCTTGCCGTGAATGCACATGTGTGTGTACTTACGTGCACATTACTTCTATGCGGCTTTTACATCCAGTTCTTCGGAGCTCCACACTGACAAGTACCATTTGAACACACATGGTACACACACCTCTGAATGCATGCCAGTATACACATGCAGCCAGCCAGCGGTGATGAGAAATGTATAATTTAACGTCCACGTTCACGGACTGTGGTCCATATATTCCCGTTGGGCAGCCAAGTATGATATATTGCCAGGATCTGGTGCAATTATGGCCCCAATCTGGATCTTGGGTTCCTCCCGGCTCACATCAATGGGGGGAGAAATAGGGGGGCCACGTCCGATGCTCCCCTCTCACAAGTTGGTCCACTGCCAAAATACACTTTGCTTCAACGAGCGAAAAACTGGGGTGACAAGCACAAATTCTCCAAGTTACATGTGCAGCATGGGCAAGGAGTGAGTAAGCAATGTTAAGAATACGACCCAATCCAAGTCATGCCTCGGTAGGAACGAACCCCGCTGTGAGGTGGATAACCTTTTTCCATCTTTTCCACCCCCACATCCCGACGAATCTTGCGTGCATTGTCCAACATATGGATGACTTGCGTGTTTGTGTTTCTGCAACTGTCCAATGCGATGGAATAGACTGCCACCGGTATATGGCGTAGGTTGGTTTGTGGAGTGCTGTGTGTAAAGCAGGCACAGCACATGCAGATGAGAGTCCCAAGTTATCAGTGCAGCCCCAAGCACCTGCTCTCACGATGGTTTCACTCTCTGTGCATTTGAGGCAGCATGGTCCATGGCATGAGCACATTCCTTAGCACATACACAAATAGAGACATCACAAAACACACACACACACACACACCAAATCACTGTTAGTAGCAGTCGTTGGACATTGTTCGTACAATGTGCATACTTGCCTTTTGTAGTTAACTAGCGAATGAATTATGCACGACTGTTCAGTCCTTAAGTTGACTTGCATATTTGTTTTCAGATTGCATGGGGGACTCCTACTACATAATTTTATTTAAAATGGGCACACATAACATTAGTTGCATATCATTTTGAATACATTATTCTGTTTTTTTTAAAGCATGTTTCATTGGGAGTGACACTTCATGAACATAAGTACAACTGGTAATTGAGAATTAAGTTTGGGAGTACACATGCACATGGTGATAAAATAAACACACTTCTTAGTTTTAAGCAAATATTTGTTAGTCCAAAATTTCTTGGTTTATAAAAACAATCTTGACTGATATGAGTGAGCTTCTACAAGAAAATTCAACATTTGGTAACTATGTTTATCTCTGTAGAAAACATACTGGACCTTACACTGTTGAAGACATGAGATGAGACATCTCGGCACGAGGTCTATGGAAAACGTGTGTTAAAGTAAAATCAAACCTTCAATGGATTAACTCTGGAAGACTGTACAAGTCCCCATAATTTTTCATACTATCTACATACACTTCCGGAGGGCAAATTCTATGAAGATTCAATTGCTTAAATATGCACAAAATCGCTTGATCAATTTCACAATGACAATAGATACAAAAAAGAGAACAAAACCCATTGAAGACTGTTTGATTTTGCTTTAACATGCATTTCCCATAGACCTCCAGATGAGATATCTCGTGTCTAGTCTTCAACGGGCTAAGGAAATTAAACTTCATGGTATGATTGAATTGAACTGGAAAAAAAACCCTTTGTTTTGTAAAAGCCTGAACTTAGCAAGATGGCCTTAAAGGTCTCACCTCTTCATCTTGAGCTATGTACCCTCTATGGAGTAATGGTTTTAACATTTCATCTTGTCAGTACTAATCTTTGAGAGTTGGTGACGCACGAAGATGGAGATGCTTTCCATCCAGATAAACTTCCTTTTATCAAAATGATTTCATAATCAGTCATGGATTTTTTTCTACCAGTGTGCAGGTACTGTACAATATGAGTTAATGGAGAATATATTGTCTTAAACCATTGTACATATGTAATCCCACCTTCCCCATCTGTTTCCCTTTTGACCAGCAATTCAAACCAACAAAGCACTATAAACCCCCCCCCCCCCAAAAAAAAAAAAGAAAGAAAGAAAGAAAGAAAAAAATCCTTTTCCCTTTGGACCAGCCATTCAAGCCAAGAAGCAACAATTTGACCAAAAACTACAATAATACATGAAAACTGTTATGAGCCTACTGTGAAAGGGGAAGGACACAACTTGCATGTGAGCACCCACACAAATGAATTCTGCAGTAATATACTGCTTTGGTAATGTACTCAAATATTATGCATACCTTTCTGACATAGGTTGCTCTTGACAACCTGATGGCTTGCCAGAGTTGTATGCAAGCTGCATTTTTACTATTGAATATGCATGAAAGGAATAGTTTATGACTAGTCTGCAGTAGTATTCATAAATTTGAATATGTTACTGAAGTAGTCTATTATGTTACTAAAATTCCTCAACGTCTGACTCAACCCACCATGGTGGGTTAGGGGGTCAACCCGAGTTGACATTGGCAATTTAACTATGAACAAGCCAGACAATTTAAACCTATATGAACTTTATGTGTATTATTTGGTAAAGATCTGCGACTTCAGCATGTTAAGAGTTAAAACCAATTGCCTCCAGGATTGTTTTATTTCCATACATCACGCATCCGGTTCCCAACTTCCCATTGAATTAATTGAATTAAAACACATTTAGTGACTAAGAATTAATCCCACACTAGTCAACTTACATGTAGGCCTACATACCTTTGGACTACATGTATGCAGCAAAATTGGACACGCCTCTAATGGGTTCCCCACCCCACCTCACAACACCCCACCCCAACCCTACTCCCACCCAATCCTAACTCTACCCCCTTTACACAACTCCAGTTTTGTGCCTGTTGGACCGAGAACTGCAGCGGTTTGAGATCTAGTTTTTGTGACCTCGGCACGCAGGGTCAATGTCACGGTTAAATTGTCTGAATTAAGTACCGGGAACCCATTACAAGTCACCGGCAACACGGCTCAAAGAATCCTGGCCGTTGTTAGATCGAGCAAACAACACGATTCGCTGTGGGGTGTGTAGGGGCCCTGTGCAAGGTGTATGCATGTATCATACGTACATGTGTATCCTCCCCCAGCTTCCATTAGCTCAGGATTATACAGTGCTGTTACGCAGTAGGTGTTCATGTATACGGACAACTTCTTTACGAAAAATACCCCAATATAACTGATAATTTCCTCAACAAACAATGTTCTATAATATTCATTTTTATGATTTGTGATATTTCAACATGCACTCCTAAGCCGGCTGCTATCACAGCAAGCACATGTACACTTCATGAGTATTGCTGCGAGAAGGTGAATAAATATGCTCTTTGCTGAATCTTCAGAAATAACCCGAGGCATATATGATGACCTAAGTGCTTGGGTTGGCCTGAAGTACCAACTAAAGTGGACCAAACAAATATATCCCATGAATTGAAATCAATATTTTATCCTCTCACGTTAGGGCTGGAGAACTTTTGACTTGCACATATTGGGGCCATCCTGGCCAGGTAGTTGTGCTTGGGATGAATTTCACAAACTTACAGGAGAGAAGTTACAAGAACATATCAGTTTAGACATATTCAAGAAACACACTTTATTTAATGTGAATTTAATTTTCATTTCATAAAATTATTAAAGTGCGTCAAAATTAACTTAAAATCCACACAACATTCATCCCTCGACACACTGGAAGCCTCTGCCTGATTCCATTCATTTTTGTAACACAAATTCCAAGCCTATTTCTCACCAGCACTGTGTTCAGACTTTCTTCAAATTCTTTAGACAAAACAGAACCATATTGCACATGAACAGACTATCAGTTTGTCACGAGAAGGCAAATACCGTAGGCCAGCAATTTTGAGATGATCGACAGTGCCACATGTCTTCTTGAATCACCAGCCTTTCTGCAATCACAACAAGTACATCTGAGACCATGAATACTGTAGCTGAACAATAGCAGTCCCAACTATCATATTCCAAATCTACATTCTGAATCCTACATTTCAGGCTTCTCCACTGTCCTCCATTTTTTTTACTGGTAACTTCAAATGAGGCACAAAATTTTTCAGAAAAACCAGGAATCAAGGAACATAAAGTAATCCATAATTACATGCAAGCTCCCACTTGAAGTAGCTTCCTCCTTTATTATGAATCTATTCAAAACTCCATCTGTTCCCTGCACACAGTCACTTTTCAGACACAGCAACCACTCCATTTAAACGTTAACTTCCTTTTCTGGCACCATGAGAACATGCTATTAAGATTTCTTTCAAAAAATCCACAAAAATACTGCCGCTAATTTAGCAATCAAATTAATAATCCATAATTACTTGCAAGTTTCGACTTCCATTTGCTTCCTTCTTCAACCACCGCGAAGTAACCTGTTTAACTCCCATGCTTGTATTAAATTACAGCATACACCAGCAAGAGTTGAACAGGTCATAATCCAATGAATGGGGCATGTATTGTGTAACAATAGTGCACCTCCCGTCATCCAAGCCATGGTATGTGCTGTTTCTATTCTTCTCTCCAAAACTCGCGTCTGGCACATTTTCTTCAAGAATGGTTCCACCTCGTGCGGGCAGGTCTAAGACGATGACGTCATTGGGCCGTCTCCAGACACACAAACACACAAAGCAAACTGACCATGATGTGACTGTGCAAACATGGGATGGTCTCTTCCCTCTCTTTGTCTGTCTGTCTGTCTGTCTCTAGTCTGTCTGTCTCTAGTCTGTCTGGTTAGAGCGAAGGCGCGTGGTTCACAGAAGTATGTGCCAACAGACCTGCGTATATTTCACAGATACCTTACAATGTTGGATTATTTATACAACTGTTGACATCTTGGCAACAGAATGAATGAAGTCCTATTTCTTCACATGGATGTGTACATTTCTGCACATTAGTGACTATGCGTGACATGAAAAACTTCTGCCTGTGTGATAACACAATGCCAGGATTCGCTACAGTGACTTCTTACCTTTACATCAAACCTATGACTTCTTTCTTTGCAATGACCTCCTGATTAACAAGATAGAATTAATACATTGTCTGGTCTCCATAACAAAGTTGGTCATCACAGCTTATAAATAAATGAATTCCAGAAATAAAACTGTGGTTTCACTACATTTATATAATCTTGGTAGAACAAGAACTTTTATGGCAAGTCGGCTTTCCAGTCCACACACGAGAATTTTACACATTTTAAATTTCTTTGATCTCAAACATTCGTTCTACATCAGCTGCGGTATACCAACATTCCTCTACACTTGTACGATCGGCAGAGAGCAAAACGCGAACTGACCAAGTGGTTCAACTACCAAAATGAAATGAGCTGTCCTACAACACCAATCCAACAAAACCTAAAGTCATTTTCGCCCGCACGAACATTTCATATCACTCATCAAAGAAGGAATATATTCCTGCTGACGTTTCTGATCCACACGAAAGCCATTTCAGACCAAGCAGTCACATTCCCATCATTCTCTCTCTGGGATTAGACATTTTCTGGGAAGTACTGTCGTGACCGCAAACCACCATTCAAATAAAAGTAGGCGAAATGGTCCCAATGAGAGAAAAGGGATATCTTTGTTTTGTTTTGTCGTTCGATCGGTATTTCTTAATCTGTACTTCTGTAAATAGTTGCAGTTGGAACCATCTTAAGAAAAAATACAACTTCCTGAAACCGATCTAAAATTTGCTAGCAATACATGTCAAGTATGATTCACTCACTTAAACCACAATGGTACAATTAGTGATGCTACAGCATACAGGTAGTCTCGGGCCCAGACCTCAATTCTCCATATTGCATACAGGCCTAGTTGTCTACAAAAGAATGTTGGTGACACACTCAGATAATTCAGATTCTCTGGCAAGATTAACCAACTTGTTCATATCTGATATCTCATTTGTGCATGTTAAAGGCATTGTATAACAATGTTTCCAGTTTAAAAAATCTGAGCTACATGATTCCCCAAGCTACCAGTGTCTCTGATATGGTCTAAAAATGAAGCCCTGAAAAAATTGCAGTTTAAAACGATCATTAAGTGCTTTAAAAAAGTGAAAATTATTGAGAGACCATTTCAGCTTTCCCCCATAGACTAACTGTGTTGCAGAATTTCCTATCAGTTGATAGGAAATTAATGTGCCAATTTGAATCTGCTCATATTGTACTAGTGACAGCCTAACTGTCCAAACTTTTGTGTTCTAGGGTGTTTATTTGTCCATTCAAACACTGTCAGATATGTCGGATAGCAAAGTTCGACAATTTTTTAAACGTGTCTTCCACAGTGTTATATACCATCTTTAAAAGGCACAGTATTCAAAAACCTCCATATTGTTTATGTGATTTTGCAATCTCTTTGGTTTGCCAATAGCCTGTTTTGCACTTGTGCTTAAGTCAGAGTTGCATTCATGTGTGTTGGAATAGAACCTTTCTCATAAGCGGGGCAGAGCTACTTCAACCACAAAAAAAAAAAAAGGCATTACAACTAGAAACATGTTGATTCGCTGTATTAAATCAATGCCACTACTTTCGTTCCGAGTCGGCCCGGAAGTTAGCGACCTGGCAAAAAGTCCAGGATGTTGATATATAGTATCTGCTATCAGCGAATATCGGATATGCGATATGGAGAATTTATAAGACAATCTTCCCACTACAATTGTCACAAGGAGAGAGTCAGAGTAAACAAGCATGTGATGCAATCTGAATTCTGCAATCCATGTGTAGCTCTAATGGGATACACAGAATACAATCTAAAACTTTGGGGATGATTTAATTTCAATATATAATTTCAATATGATATGCATTCTCCAAAGAACCCAGCCCACGATATCCTGTTCTTAGTCCCCATTTAACACAAAATACAATTTTGGTCTCAGACTATCATATGGGCATTAAAATGTGTTGTCATATAATTTACTTTTGTGGATGAATGTTGAATATATGCCCTTCAAATTCAGTTACATGAAAAATTAAAGCTACATTAGTTAGTTCCTCATGATCACTGCAAGGTAAAATGTAGAAAAAGAAAAAGAAATCAAAGCTCCATTAGTTCCTTATAATCACTAAACCTAATCAACAATAAATACCTCAAAACATGTTAAAACTTTTCAGATCATATGATGTTCATATGCAGTATAAACTACAAAAATCTATGAATTTGAGACTAGTTAGTATTCAGATCAATTAAGAGAGTTCAAATCCATGCGGTCTTGACTTCACTTAAATTCAAGCAAAGACACAACCACGTGACTAGAATTCCTACCACGGACCA
>JZLH01S0224596.1:32007-43345 GCA_001188425.1 Eucidaris tribuloides
TGCAATCCTGTGTACTCTAATGGGATATACACAGAATACAATCTAAACTTTTTGGGATCGATTTAAATTTCAATATATAATTTGCACATATGAGTATGCATTCCCCAAAAGACCCAGCCCACGATCATCCTGTTCGTAGTCCCCGAATTCAACACAAAAATACAATTTTTGGTCTCAGACTATCATATGGACATTAAAATGTGTGTCATAATAATTTACTTGTTGGATGAATGAGAGAATATTATGCCCTTCAAATTCAGTACTGAAAATTAAAGGCTACATTAGTTAGTTCTTCATGATCAACTGAAGGTAAAATGTAGAAAAAGAAAAAGAAATAAGAGCTCTCCATTAGTTGCCTTATAATGCACTAAACCTAATCAACAATAAATAACCTCAAAGACTGTTAAAACTTTTCAGATCAAGATGTTTCATATGCATGCAGTATAAACTACAAAATACTAATGAATTTGAAGAGCTAGTTAGTGCATTCAGCATCAATTAGAGAGTCAAATCCATCGGTCTGACATTCTCAGCTTAAAATTCAAGCGAAAAGAAACAAACCCACGTGACTAGAATTCCTAGGCCGACCATATCAGACATCTTAAGCAGACATCTTAAATTCTGGTTTACATAAGAACATATTGCGGTCAGCGCTCACTCGGGGCACACTGCGAAGCTCTGTCCTGCGCTGTGGCTGCAAGGGGAGCCCGATTCGGTGAAAAACCTCAAGTCAACGACCTCATAGCCCACATCCGAACAAAGGCAAGATTAATTATCAAGTGGCAGTAGCACCAGGAGCACGTACAATGTCCTTGCCCTAGCAAATCTGCACCCACCCCACCCCTGGGGTCCACGCAGCAATTTCAGGTATTGGATTTGAGAGACTGTACTCTGATCCCAGTTTGAGTGAGAAACTTGTGCATATGTATGTAATGCCCGAGTCTCATGTCTGATGTGAAGATTTTTTTACAAAGCATCAATATAGTCTATCATCCAATGAAGTCATCCAAATTGCTTGCTTCAATGAAAATGGTCCAAACGTGGAAATAGTCCTCAATTTAAGACACAATGCTCCCAGAATCAAGTATACAGTCTCTGCTCATATTCAAGTTAGGTCATCTGCTGTCAAAATTTTATCTGACACGTACCTCCATGTAAGCTTTTTCTGACATGACAAGAGTAAGCCTGTATAGGCCTACATCATATCTGTAAAATATAGATTAAAGGTTAGTGACATGATTGGGAACACTTGAAAATGCCTCAAGAACCAAATGAGTTGAAATATATACCAACTATACACTAGCAGGAGTGGATCTCCCACCTGGGAAGATTTGTCTGTGATTTGTTTACTTGAGGAGAATCAAGCATAAACATAGGAGTATCTTAATATTTTCCGGGGACAATAAAAATAAGCCCCATAGAGAGCGACACAGCAGGTTTCCGTGATAGGAGTGATATTGACATTGTTTATTTAAGAATGAGTCAACGTTTGACTACAGGAATCCTTGCATAGTTTATTTGATGCTAGAGTAGTTTCAGCCCAAGTTGAGGACTACCCCCAATCATGTCACTTACCTTTAAGTTTGCTGTACCTTTACATTACGAATTAAAAAGTGCATCATGAACATAAAATTTAAACTTTTCCTGGAAAAAAGTTTTGAAGGCACACAGTAAATACCAATTATGTAGTAGCATGTAATAGGATGGTGGAAGCAACAGATTGAGTGGAATTGGAAAAGGCCAACAGTCATGAATATTCATGAACATAGATGCCTAGCTAATGAGGACTTATCTAAACTCATTTGCTACACCATAGGCACACTACCGAAAAAATACTTAAAAATGAACATGTGCAGTTCTATATAAATGTGTTTTCATGTAAACAAATCAATTTTCCTTAAAGACACACACTAACATTGTTGAGCTCCAATTTTAAAACAGATATCAAACTGTGATATCTGAGCTATATAGTAGTGCTTAAAGACACTAATATAACACTGTGGAAGACCCATTAAAAAAATTGTCGAACCTTGCTATCTGACGTATCTGACAGTGTTTGAATGAACAAATAAACACCTTAGAACACAAAAGTTTGGACAGTTATGCTGTCACTAGTACAATATGTGCAGATACAACTTAGCACATTAATTTCCTATCGGGCGATAGGAATTTCTACAACACAGCAGTCTATGGGGGAAAGCTGGATGGTCTCTCAATGATTTTGACTTTTTTACAGCACTTAATGATCGTTTTAAACTGCAATTTTTCAGGGCTTCATTTTTAGACCGTATCAGAGACACTGGTAGCTTGGGGAATCATGTAGCTCAGATTTTTTAAACTGGAAACATTGTTATACAGTGCCTTTAAAAGGACAAATAAACACCCTAGAATACAAAAGTTTGGAAAGTTATGCTGCCACTGGCAAGATATGCATGAATGAATGTCACCTGAATTTCCACTGCAGTGGAGTATAAAATAGCCTAGATCTACACACAGTAAGTCTATGGGAAGAGATGGGCATGGTAAATCTGATCAGCCGAGAACTCACAGATTTTCACTGTTTTAAAGATTGTGTCATTGATTTGCACGTCAAAAAACATCTATATGAATGAAGTCAGCTGAAATCATATCCAATGTGAAGATTAATATAAATAAACACCTCTCATAGAGACTTGGGGTAAAATATTGAGTTTTGGTGAAAATCTGGACGGTTAAACTTCATCCTTTTTTAAATTACTCAGGAGCAATTTCAAAAAATCCGCGACGTCAAACGTGCACGTGTCATTCCAAAATTGTCCGATCAGCCGTTAGCCAATGGTCGCACGGGGGTTAGCCGTTTAGCCAATCACTATGCGGCGTGTGCGCTCCGCTGGTCTTGCGACGGTACACAGTAACGCGATTCGCAGTTTGAGCAAATTGAAACTCACGGAAAGAACAAATATTCTGGTAACATGTCGTTATTAGTTTTACTCATAAAACAACAAATTCTGGACGTATGGATTCAGACTTCAACACACGGACATTTGTAAGTACTCATACTACCGTGTAATTGATAATGAAGGGAAGTAATGGACTTGCCACTCCTGACACAACTTTAAAGCACTAAATTACATTATTTTTGAATACAATTTTTTTTCAGGCTTCATTTTTAGACCCTTCTTGTTAAAGACACTTAGAACAGGAGATATATGACATGTAGCTCACTTTTGGGTTTTTTGTTAAACTGTGGTGCATTGTTTCCATGGCGTTGCCATAGTCTTATAAGAACTGAATACACAACCAAATATGATTGAAAGAATTTCAATGTCGCCGAGTACAGGTTTAACGCCAAAGCTCTTAATCACAACACAATCCCTGTGCCATACATGTACGTAATCACTCCACACAACCACACATAGCACACTCGCCATAAACCGCACTGACCAGTAATGCAAATGACACCAAAAGCACTGGCATAACTCGTCTTGCTCCAGACAATGACCACACGCTCGTTACCACCAGCTATAATGACTGCTCACTTGCAATCACAGGGGTTCCCTGCTGGCTGACAATACCACTGCCTCTTTGCTGATTCCCTGGTGTCTTTTGGGGCAGACATAATCAATCTAACGATCCAGCTATTCTGTGTCCTTATCAAGGTCACAATATAAGGCCCAGACTTTACATTAAAGGGCACTACTGGGTGAATTGGCAGCTGATTTGAAGCAGAACAACATACAGACACTGTTTAATACAAAAGCATAAAAAAAATTAGGGATGTTCTTTCATGGGGACCTAGTCAACAAGGTACTCACTGACCTGCTATTAGTCGAATGAACTACAATACTTGGAATCCACTTCGGGCATGCACTTAATTGTGCTCACGTCTGCAGCTTTCAGATTGTAACTTTATGATCACTTAAAGAAATACACAGTACTGTTGATTACTTCTGCAAACACAACATTTTTACATCAACTGCTTCAACCCTTCGTGTGAAGGGATGGTATCTAAAAATGTGCAGCTACAGTACAGGAGAGAGCTAGTTGATAAACAAAAGACACTTTCGTTTTGGACATATTTTACGCACAAATCCCCACTATGGACTAGTATTAACACGAAATTCAATACGTGGACTAAGGTAATGTTGCATAACACACTGCAGCAACGGAGCTTACTTCCGACGGTACTCAAACTGCCATTCCTGCAGCTTTTATGCATATGAAGTGGGAATTAGTCCCCACATTCACTAATGCAAATGTAATTTACTCGATCTGGAAAGCCAAATGAAAAAGTGAAATTTTGATGAAGAGATTTTCAGCATCTACCGGTACTGTGTGTTCTCTTTAAAAGTATGCATAAAGATAATGAGATATGACATACATTGGGAAAAGGATCCCCAGTATAATCTTTGCTGCATTGTGGTAGATTCTAGCCAACTTAACTGCAGTGTGGTTCTTCAGACAAGACTGAGCTACTACAAAATGGTTTAAAGACACTATATAACACTGTGGAAGACCCGTTTAAAACATTGCCGAACTTTGCTATCTGACATATCTGACAGTGTTTGAATGGACAAATAAACACCCTAGTACACAAAAGTTTGGACACTTATGCTGTCACTAGTACAATATGTGCAGATACAAATTGGCACATTAATTTTACATCGGCCGATAGGATATTCTGCAACACAGTAGTCTATGGAGAAAAGCTGGAATGGTCTCTCAATGATTTTCACTTTTTTAAAGCAATTAATGATTGTTTTACACTGCAATTTTTTCAGGGCTTCATTTCTAGACCGTATCAAAGTCTTCAAAGACACTAGTAGTATGGGGAATCATGTAGCTCAGATTTTTTAAACTGGAAACATTGTTATACAATGCCTTTAATAGGCTTGATTGGGTTTTGATTAACTCATTCAATACTAGAGCCTGTCCTGAGTGAAATAATCACTACAAATTTGCTTTCTCATCAAATCGGCAACATACTGGAATAGTCTATTACATATAAAGGGTAATGGGTATTGAATGATGTGTCAAACATTAGCCTAATTAATAACTTATTCATTGTTAAAATTTTTAAGATCTTATTTTTTTGTGAAATTTAAGACTAAAAATTATCTTAGATTGAATAACTCTCACTTTTAAACGACATAAAAAAGAAAAACACGTCCGTAAAATATGCTTCTCAATTAGTTCAATACATCACCCACTAACAAAGTGGAACAACCCAAAGCCTCATCAGAACAACAGCCGTTGCCAATTTGATAAGTTTAGGGATATTCTAGTTAAACCTCATCTGCAAAATAAATAAATTTGTGCAAGTTTGATGAGTCCTATGGAGTTAAAGCTATGAATGACGTAACCAGACAGTGCCGAAAATTATGCTTTTTCTTCAAGCATTCGCTTATTGACATATTAAAAGGTCCACTCTCGAATGGATAGTAAATAGCACCGTATTAAAATGGGTTATCAATTATCCACAGTGCAACATATACACGTGATTGTTTGATAAGATCACTACACACTCGTTTTCCTTTTGGCAATCTTTACAAATTCAATTTACATTTGCAAAAACCTTGCATATAGACGAATATCGTATGCGTCGCTATTCTTAAGATATTTTATTCTGCTCTTGAGGTACTATCTGCCTCCTGATCATAGTGCACCTTTAAAATAATAACATAATGATAATAATTTAACACGAAAATCATTCCCCTCGAACCAAGATCTTGAAATCAACACCTCCTGCCCAATCAAGCAATCGGTTTCGTACTGTTGGTACCTTTCTCTCTACTCCAATGTCGCGCCCCACGGTATTCGACATTGAGTGAAATGCGGGTAATTTGCTTTAAATAGGGAAGTTTCGATTATTTCAACGATGTGAATATGAATCAGTTTCTCATGGTCACAGTAATGGCATTTGCGATTGAAATTTTTAAATACAACACCATTGTACATCACCAAGTATCAATAACCAGGTACGGTGACTGACGACACCTATATATATAAAGCCGAATGAAGAAATAAAATCTGTAAAACTATAAAATTGACCACTCAACTTCTTTCCCTCCCCCCCCCCCACCCAGATTGTTCCATATCACAGAAAGAAACAGCGGACTGAAATTACCGAAGAGAAGAAATGTGAATTGTTAAGCTCGTGTTCATCGTAAATTCGAAGAAAAATGCAAAGTGATAAGAAAATTACTCCTCACTCATTCATAGTCACTTTCACTCAATCTTACTCACTCATCTATCAATCAAGTTCAATGTCAATCAATCATCAATCAAATCAAATCAATCCAATTTCAAGTCATCAATCGAATGCCAATCAATCAATTCAATCAATGATGATACATCTTGTTGTTCTTGTTTATAAATTTTTCTGTTTTTTCTTACATGTAATTCCCTGTTAGTATTGATTCATAACTAATTTCAATGTATTTTTTTTTTTCTCTGGATTCCTCCACTCTCATGTAGATACTGTCTTGCCCCATTGATTTTATATTTATACGTTTTCTTGTGTAATTAGGTATTTTGAGTAAATTCTATATGTATTGATATCTTTTAATCAAGGTGTAGGAACAAAACATAAATAAATAAATGAAACAAAAATGAACTATTTTTTTTTACAGATGTATAAGCAGTATGCACGTAGCACTTAAAAACGTGATATTCCCTTAAAACCACGTTCTTCTTCCCGCAATAGATCTCATGCCTTAAAGCAATACAAACACGCAGGAAGGAATAGGGATTACATTGCAACCACAATCTGGGCATCCTCTCTCGGTAAGGAGGCTTCTGTTAATTAAAGCCAAGATCTGTGGACCACCGCGGTTTTCTTCACTTTAATCGCTCGTTATTATCATAATAATATGGGATGTCTCGAGAACATCTGTGGCGCTGTCGACCCGTACTGTAATATACATATCATGTTGCTTATATTATGCACGCATAGCTATTATTGCTCTTTTGTTTTGTCGTGGGGGGGGGCGTTGAGGGGTGGATGTCGGAGAAGTCCAATTTGCATCTCGGTCTCTATATTAATAAGAGTAATCGGGACAGGTGGAGGGGGCAGAAACAATGGTCACATTTCACACAAATGAAAATTTATTCCACTCCAAAAATAAATGAATTAAAAAATAAATAAAAGATAAATAAATAATAAATAAATATAATATAAAATAAATAAATAAAATAAAATAAATAAATAAATAATATAAATAAAATAAATAAATAAATGAATAAATCAATAAATAAATAAATAAAAATAAATAAATAAATGAATAATGAAATAAATAAATAGATAAATATCATAATACATAAATAGATAAATATAATAAACATCATACATACATACATATACGTACATACAGACAGACAACATGCATCATACATTACAATACATAACATACATACAATACATACATACATACAACATAAAACAAATCAGCGATCACGCATTTGATCTTATTATCATATGAATTGAATAACTCCTTTGCCTCCGCATCTACACCTGACTATAAGAACTGGCAAATGCATTTGAATTCTCACAATTGTTTTCCAAATCTCTTTATATAAAATGAATAATGAAATAATTAAATAAATACAGCAGATCTTAAGTCCAGATCGTTTCAGCCCAGCACTCCTGTCGAGCTGGGAATAATATCCCGGACAGAATAAAACAGTTAAAAACTACTGATTCAATTCAAAGCATCACTTAAAACACAATACTTCAGTTGGACAACTAACTATTGAAATTGAAATGTTGATGTTCAAACTGTCTCCTTTTCCGTCCTTGTTTTCCAGAGCTCAAGGATAACATTTTCATTGTGATATGCGCTATATAAAAGAGTCCATTATAATTTCTGAAATGTCTGCTGCTTGTCTTACTGAACCTAAATCAAGCTTTATACAATTCTGAAAATGCTGAAGGTGCTACCTACATTTTATAGATACAGAGAGTATGCAGCACAGAAAATATAGAAATCCATGATGATAATTCTCTCTGCAACTTTACTAAAGACATTATGAACACTGTGGAAGCCCCATTTAAAAAAATGCAACTTGCTATCACATAAGACAGTGTTGATGGCAAAATAAACACACTAGAACACAAAAGTTAGACAGTTATCTTCACTCCAGTAAAATATGTACCAGGTAAAGCTCGGCACATGAATTATTATCAGCTGATATAAATTCGCCACCAGCATTCAGGGGAGAAAGGAATGATCGCTCAAAGATTTTCACTTTTAAAAGCACTTAATGATCGTTTTGACCATCAATTATTTCAGGGGTTCATTTTTAGACGCTTATCAAGACGACTGGTAAGATAGGAAAATCATGAAGCTCAGATTTTTGTATCTGGAAACATGTACACGATGCCTTTAAGTATTTACTCTTACTGACGGGTTTAATTAAATATGTTATGATCTCATGATAGCAGTTTACATTCTTTGATACTTGGAATCTAGTTAACCATGGGATTGCTGTTAGCGTGGTGGCGTTCTCTGTCTGGAAAGCAGAAGGCTATAAGTTTAAGATCAGGCGGGACATTCATTTTCTGAAGTCATTAAAGTTATAGCTAACATTGTACTCCATTTAAAAAAATTGTCAAAGCTTTTATACTGAGCTACAATAGTAGTGTTCAAATTGACAATAAACATCCCTAGAAACAAAAAGTTTGGAAGTTAAACTGCCAATGGCAAGTTATAGCATGAATAAAAATAAAAAATCGGCGAGTTATATAACCTAGGGTACACACCAGTAAGTCTATGGAGGAAAGCAATGAGATCTGGTCAACTTACGAATTCACTTTTAAAGCACTAAATAATCATTGAAAACAATTTCTCACAAGGGCTTTATTTTTATAACTATCAAAGACCACCTGAGCAATGGGTATTAGTAGCTTCAGATTTTTTTTAACTGGCGGTAAATGTTAGCCATGCTTAAAAATAACAGATCAAGCATAGCTGGAGATTTTTGTTACCAGAGCAAAAAGAAAGAAATCAATCAAATTCTAACATTTACTACACATTCCTTTACAACAGCGTTCTAGCTCCGCACACTTGCTAACGTTTTAATAGCATTTTCTTCTATATATCCATGTAATTTGCCCTATGTTAAACTTTAGGCGTAAAAAGAGACACCCGCCTCTAAAATACAGAGAGTAAGAAAAATTTGCAATTATCACAATAATCAGCGTAATCTTACCATTATTCAATGTGCAAAAGAATTCAACTTCTACCATTTTGTCGAAGGTCAATTTCGGATCCACCTCCGCGACCATTACCACCTGTCATTTTTGTAACCTATCATACAGCATCAGCGATTAATCCTACCACGGACCAGATCAGACATCTTAAGCAGTAACATTTAAATTCTGGTTTTACATAAAACATATTGCGGTCACGCGCTCACAGGGGCACACTGCAAAGCTTGATCCTGCGGCTGTGCTGCGAGGGAGCCCGATTCGGTGATAAACCTCAAGTCAACGACCTCATAGCCCACATCCGAACAAAGGCAAGATTAATTACAAAGTGCAGTAGCAACCACGAGCATACAATTCCTTGCCCTAGCAAATCTGCACCCACCTCACCCCTGGGTCGTGAGCAATTTAGTCTGGATTGAGAGTGTACTCTATCTGATCCAAGTTTGAGTGAGAACTCGTCATGTATGCAATCTGTTCTCATGCCTGATTTAAGATTTCAACAAAAGCATACAATCCATCATCCATGAATCATCCAATTTGCTTGCTCAAATGAAATGGTCCAAACGTGGCAAATAGTCCTCAATTTAAGACACAATTGCTCCCAGAACAAGTTACCCTGTTTAAAGTCTCGCCAATCAAGTTAGGTCATCTTCTGTCAAATTTATACTGACATGTACTTCCATTAATTTTTCTGACATGACCAAGAATAAGCCCGTAAGGCTACATCATATCTGTAAATATAGATAAAGGTTAGTGACATGATTGGGAAACTTGAAAATGCCTCAAGTAAGTGGAGCGATATAGCCTGTATCGATATCATATTTAGGGCGGGTCCATATCGAGATAACGATATATCGATTTTGTTTCAAAATCCTAAATCGAGAGCAGCTCATATCTCCGCGAGCCCGAAAACTCGATCTTCTGCAGTAAAACCAACTAACCATGTGTAAAAACCGCTGAATAACTGTTCGTTACAACACAATGCATTGTAATTGCCGTTATTCATATGAATTTCCAACGCCAAATATTAATTTGTAAAACTTTGAAACATCACACTTATATATCTTAACACCCCAGAAAATTTCATAGTTACTTTGCAGCACGATCAGCGAATCTTTTAATAATGTACAGTTGTTACTTTAACGCTCTTTTATTCAATCGATGTTCGAGTAATCAAACCAAAATCGAATCGTGACGCACATGTGCCGTCAAAACTACCACAATGTTTAACAAAGCTGAATAATTTTGTTACAACATAGTTGTTAACATTAGCGTTTAATGCATGCAATTTTCAACCGCAATATTAATTGTAAAGCGTTGTTGTTGTTGTTGTGTTTGGCGCTTCAGTCTCGCCAGCGAGCCGGAGACTTATTTGCGCCATTTGTAAAGCGCATAGAACACATCCTCCAACTATCTTTCTTAATATCTCAAAAAATCATGTACAAGTACTACTCAATCGATCATGGCATGTCAAATTAATTATTCCTCTCAACATTGAGGGCGCCTGTCTGAACCAGCTGGCATGATTCGACTGAAGATAACGTTAACCATGATTTCCTGAGATATTAAAAACATAAGTGTGAATGTGTTCTCCTCAGTCTTTAAATTAAAAATGCAAATTTGTATCGCATAACGCTAATTAACAACTTAATGTTGTAACAAATTATTTCAAGGCTTTGTTAACAATTTGGTTGTTTGAACTGGCACATGTCGCGTCAACTCTGATTCCATTGGTTTGATTAATCGAAATCCGATTGACATAAAAATGTAGTCGTTAAAATTGACAATCTACATTATCAAAAAGGCCTGATCGATCGCTACAAAGTTACATGATGTTCTGAGGGGTAATTAGATAATATCATAGTTGTGAACTTCCAAAGCTTTACAAATGAATAAATTGGTCGTGAAATTCATATGAATAACCGCAATTAAACAACTGCATGTGTTGTAATCGAAGTTATCAGGCTTGTAACGCATTCGTATTTTGGTTTGATATCGAGAAAGGTCGATATGACCATAATTCTCAAAATCGATACTTCGATTTATACTAAATCATAATCGTCAATCGATATGAAGATTTATCGATATTATGATATATCATATATCGCTCCTCCTTAGCCTCAGAACCAAATAGTTAAATATAACGCACTA
>JZLH01S0224603.1:0-10699 GCA_001188425.1 Eucidaris tribuloides
ATTTGTATAAGTGGTAATACAATTGATGTAGAAATAAGAAATGAGGCATGGCCTCATATGCATTTGACCTTTTGACCCTAGACGACTTTGCGCTCATCATCCTCATCAACACACATTGTGGTTTACCTAAGGCATCATTTGTACCGAAGTGTGAACACAATTGATGCACAAACAGGAGTTAAATGCAGACAGTTAAATATAATGTCATATACATTTTGACCTTTTGACCCCTAGATGACCTTGACCTTATCATCCTCATCAACTACCATGTGGTATTACCCGAGGAGTGCATTTGCTACAAGTGTGAACACAAGTGAATGCAGAACTAAGAAATAAGAGCATGTTAGCATGGCCCTCATATCACTTGACTTTTCGAACCCTAGAATGACGTTGACGTCACCATCCTCATCACACATGCTGGTATTACCCAAGATCATTGTGTACCAAGGTGTGAACAAAATTGATGCACAAAAAGGACATAGCGAAAGTTAACAAATACTTTAAAACTAGTACGATTCCTATGACAATTGACCTCTAGATGACCCAAAGATGGACCCGACTGCATGACCCTTGACCCCAATTACCCTTAGTCCACCCACGTGATCATTGCTACCAGTATTGGTTTGCAATTGAAGCAACACTTTTCAATTGACAGTCATTTAACGAAAACTTAACCAATAATAGGCGGACATACTAAACATACGAAAAGTGATTTCATAGTCTCTTTCTGAACACGGTCAGGCGAGACAAAAAAGGGGTGATTCTTGGGAAAAAGGGGTGTTTCCCGGCAAAAGATAATTTTAATAGTACTTCAATCTTAATTTTATTATATTCTGACAAATCCTATTAGAGTCTGACTGCAATGTCTGTAAGTCAGTAGGCAGTTAAAGGTTAGTGACATGTTGGAACACTGAAAAAGGCCCAAACCAATGAGTTGAAATATATACCAACTATACACACGCTGGAGTGGATCTCCCAGCCAGAAAGATTTGCCTTAATTCTTGTTTAATAAGGGACGAATCAAGCATGAACATCTGCGTGTTAATTTTATCGGGGCAACGATAAAAATAGGACCATAGAGAGCCAACACTGGTTTGCCTACCACCAAGATATTGAACATAAATTATTTTAGAACTTGATGTTAACGTTTTGACTACAAGATTTTCACAGATGAATCCTTGCTATATTTACTTGATTCTAGAGTAGTTTTCAGCGCCAAGTTGAGGACTACCCAATCATTCCTATACCTTAATGCTGATCAACAAAGTTGCCTTATCATCAAAACATGCACAAATTAGTGTCAATTGAAACGCTGTGTCTTGGTCTTAGGTCTGGTCTGGAAGTGCCTGGTCTTGGTCTCGGACTTCTGGTCTGGTTCAAGCCTCTCTTTTTCTTGGTCTTGATCTTGGTCCAGGGGTGTCTGGTTCTTGCGTCTGGTCTTGTTCTGGAGGCCTGGTTTTGACTACAACAACTGCAGATACATGCAGGTCTTAGATAGACCCGTATGATCTATCAATGTCCTGAAAATACTCGCCTTGAATTCTTTCACTTTTTGAGAATAATCAAAATGTAAATTGTCGGCGGGGGGGGGGGGGAGGAGTCCCCAACATTTCCCATAGGTAATGTACATACACTACTGCTACATGTTCACTGATAATACATCACAATTTGTCACTATACATGTACAGTATTCAGTGGGTTTGATGTTGTTTTTTGATGTCTAGAGTAACAACAGAATAGTTTGTGATTGATTGACGATAAAAATGTCTGATTGACCAAAGTTATGGTTGGGATTTCATGTAAATTGGCTCCAAGCCTAGAGGCACACTGTCCACTCTTGTCATTTGTTCACCACTGCTGGTATTCTACGCATCTATGTTACAATATTCCCAAATTTCACTGTCTGTCAAAATATGCATAGTTATGCTTATCTCCCGAGATAATTTAGTAGATAATCCATGTAAAAATCCAGGTTGGGGCCGGGGTTTCATGAATAATTCAGAATAAATAAGAATCCAGTCAATTTTGTTGTAGTAACATGTACATGTACTGTACATACATATATCTGTACAGTTTGTAAGCATGCTGTATCAAAAAGAGTTATGTTCATGATGCAGTTGCACCACATGATACATTGGGTAACGTTGTGCTCCAGTGTACCGCATTGTGTAGCACCCTCTTGTGTCCATCAAAAGTATTTTCTTCCAATATCATGCTGAGGCTGCACCAGCGCACAACAGATAGACATAAAAGGACAGAACATGGAGTGAAAATGATGCTGAAGTTGTTATTTTTACATCCTGTACTGAACGTGCTTACTACCATAACAATGTGCCAGAATGTGGAAGATCCGTTTTAAACATAGAGATATGATAGAGACGTAGAGCCGTCCGCCATCTTAATCCGGGCAAAAATTGCACTTTGCCCGGATTTCCCGTAGAGACGCACATAAACCATAATTGCTTTTAGTCAGAGCTCTTGATGCGGAAAGTTGAAGAATGTTGGATAAAACTATGCGCTGATGTCAAAACAACATCTATTTGACCCAAGTTGTTATATTATGGTTATTTTTGCCATTTTGAGGTTAAAAATCCATTTTTGGGTAAAAATTCAGATTTTTTTCAGTCAGAACATTAAAAGAAAGGTTTTAACAAGCCTATCCTATCTACAGATATGCTCTGTTTCCTGAAAATTCATTCTTATCACATAAATTGCACAAAATGGGGCATTTGGCCACTTTTGGGGCTAAAAATCACATTTTTAGGATTTTGGTCAAAAATTAGGTTTTAACCTGGAAATCAGTTCTGACAAGCCTATAATATTTATTCTAGGCCTATGCATAAAATGTATTAACCCATAATACCCCTATTTAGACCATGTGGGTCATTTTGGGTGAAAAATAATGATTTTTATCCTTTTTGGTAAAAAATTTGATTTTTATCCAGAAAATTATGCATGTAACTGTAGAGAAGCTTATATTGTGTACAAATGCTGTATGTGCAGAATCTAAAAATGCTAGTATCAACCCAACTGACTTCATTACGACTAGCCTATTTGGCCATTTTGGGTCAAAATGCCACTTTTTAATCAGTTTTGGTCAAAATTAATAAATCAAATCATGAAAAGGGTTTAACAAGCCTATCCTATGTAAAAGTGTGTGCCGAAGCACTCCTATTACCCAACTCGGGATATTTTGGTCATTTTGTTTCATTTTGTTGTTTCTGTTATAAATTATGAATTTTTTTACCAAAAATTATAAAATTGTGATTTTTGCAGAAAAGTGGACCAATGCCCCCAAAGAGGGCAAGTTGTGTTGATGAGAATGCATTTTCTGGAATCAGAGCATACATGTATGTATACATGTAGATGGTATGGGTTTTTTAAAACCTCTCTATTACATTTTTTTGACCGAAAATCTGATTTTTTTTTTACCAAAAATGATAATTTTATTTAGCCTCAAACTGGCAAAATCAGTTATAAGTGACGACTATGGTCAATGAGATTGTTGCATAGGGATCTGCGCGCATTTTCTATAGTATTTACATGTAGACCCTTCTCCACCAAAATATTCTGTTAAGACCAATTATATCCCACGGTAATATACTGTCCGTGTGTAGGGAATCCCGGCAAAGTGCAAATTTTGCCAGGATTAAGATGGCGCCCAGCCCCTCCAGTTCGACACAGCAGCATTGCGCGTGCGGTATACGCAGTACACGCTCTTGTTTTCTTAGTATCTATCTCTATGGTTTTAAAGTTTTTCAATCTTTGCTATCTGACGTATATCTGAAAGTGTTTGAATGGACAAATAACAACCTATAACACAAAAGTTCAGGCAGTTATGCTGTCACCTTGTAAAGAATAACCCTAATAAAATCAACATTTCTTTCATGTTTTCATGGCTATTTCACATTTTTCAAAACACTATCCCCTTTTTGACGAAAAAGGGGTTGATCCGTAAAAAAGGGAGTGATTCCGGGGGAGAAAGGGGGTGTTTATGGCGGTGTTAAATGCCAACGTCCCAAATAAATCAACATTTGTCTTTCATGTTTTCATGGCTATTTCACATTTTCAAACACCCCTTATTGGATGAAAAAAGGGGGGATTCCGGGAAAAAGGAACACACCCCCGCCCTCCCCTGTACGCGTATGGCGATAGAATGGTCCAGAAAGATAGGAGTTCAGCTACTTTATGCAATAAATGGACTAATCTTCCACACAGACTAGACACAAGTAGACAGTGAAATAAGGAATCAAATTTTATTTTGTTTTGACCACATTCAGGTCTTATTGTTACAAATCACTCTGAAATCAGTGCAAATATACATGTATGTTCTGTCATCATGAGGACCACATACATGTGCAAAGAAAATATGAATAGCTGATAGGTAGAAAAATATAGATTTGAGATTTGTTCACAATGTATGACACATGTACATGTATGTACCTCCCTACATGTTAAAAAAAAATACAACAACATGGTGTGGGAGAGTGTGTGGATGAAATTTCCAGCTGATCAGTTTTTGCAGTTGGAATAGAGATAGCTTTAAGTGTTTCAGCTCCAAAAAGATAAAAGTTAAAAAATATCTAGGAACAGGACACTCATACCTGTCTAGGAGAAAACCACCGAGTCAGAAGGGTTGCAATGTAGAAGAGCCAGCCAACTTCAAGCGTTAGTGTGTTGTCGTTGTCTTACTGCAGTCAGCCACAAGTGCGCTTGTGAAAAACACTTCCATCTAACAATACATCTTCTGAACGAAATTGAGTCTCTCTCTCTCTCTGTCTACATTATGGTGGAAAAACACATCAACCGCTGGCTCATAAATCTGTCTGAAAAGAAAAAAAAGCAGGGTAGAATAAACTAACAAGAAAATTATCAGTTAGATACAGGCTAGATACAATGCAAAATGCATTAGTAAAATGTTAATTTGAAATTCTAGAGCAGAGCAACTTTGCCTTTTACTGCTGGCCCATGTTTCACAGAGTTTTGTTTCTCTTCTCATCCACATGCAAGGAGGTAGTTTATGTTTATGGATTTTGTATAAGCCTACATGTACATTTCTTTCATAAATGAAAGGTTTTCAGAGAGTTACGTGTATGTTTGATAATTCATGTCACTGTTTTTGCAAGGAATACAGAAATATTCTACAAGCGTACCATATTCCATTTTTGCCAAACTGATTTTGGGATCTGGAAGTAAGACGATTAAATAATAACAGATATAATTCAGTGAAGTCAGAAAAATATTTTAATTCATGTTTGAGAACAGAATGAAAAATTATCTTGGCCCACTATGCAGTAAACTGAGTAAAGCAATATCACAAAGATTTTTTTCACAATGATAATATGCAAAAAGGATATGGCTAAACGCATTACAATGTTATTTTATGGCATTACCTAAAAAAATATTGTCAATATTGAAATACATGCTTTGTTTGCTGAGTAGTGAGTACACATCAATGAATTTTGTATTGTAAAAGCTACTTCACCTGGCAGTGGATGTCAACCAGATGAAGTAGCTTCTCTCTTTTACAGTGTACATGTCATCGTCTCATTTCTTTTTCTTCGTCTTTCACAGTGCTTACATATGCTAATGAGGAGTCTCTGTTCTTGCCCCCCCCCCCCCCACCCTTTCTCTCTCTCTCTCTTTCTTTCTCCCTCTCTCTCTCTACCTCTCTGCATCACACAGGTACAGTATAATATGTTTTGAGTATTATTGTAACTGCAACGAGGGCCACCAATGTTTAAGCACAAACTCTGCTTATTTTGGTGACCCTTCTGCATGGTACGCTCCCTTAACTGTCTTGTTTTTTTCTCTTTAAATAATGCATTATTGTACGTCTTCATTCATTTTATGTATAATTGGTAATGACTTGTTTACTTTTTACTTGATTTTGTACCATGCAGAAATAAATGAATGAATAAATAAATAAATAAATAAATAAATAAATAAATAAATAAATAAATAAATAAATAAATAATCATGATTCTCACTTTGTGCACCTACACATGATAAATAGGGGCATTTCGGCACAAAATAAAATGACATTATACTACTCAATAAAAATACTAGTCAATGTTGTCATCCACGAGTCAAATTCAATGTAAACATACACTGTAGCTTGTTAGATGCCTGGGGAGGGGGGGGGCACTTAGTATAAATGTGTGATACGTATGTGCCGCGGTTGAGACCCCCATTTTCAGCCCAAATTTCCGTTCCAGAGCATCACAATTTCAGAAGGCACAGAAAATTTTTGATTTTTTCAGTTCCAGAGACCCCCAAATTTGCTGTTTCGCTTCAGATTTTTTGCTCGGCCGCAGCATTGCCCTTTCAGCACGGCGCGCCGTTGGCGTGCCGGAAATTCGCCGCTTTGTAGTTCCGGAGCATAGCATTTTGAGGTTTTCTGAAGCCTTAGCTCCAGTTCCGGAGACCCCCATTTTTCGCTCAAGCCCATTCCAGAGCCCCCGATTTTCGACTTCGGTGCGGCACATACATGTAGGTATCACATTGTAAGTCGAGTGCCCACCCCGGGGTAGATGACTTTATTTTACATGAAAATGATTCAGAAAACATTTCACAGTGAAATTTCTGTGAAAGTTTGTAAATATCATATTTAAAGGCAAATTGTACCAGCTAGGCCCTACATGTACTGCCACGGCAGATTTGAAATTTGAACATTAGTTATGATTGAATGAAATGTTGCTTTATCTGTGATATTTTACAAGTGCCTATCAACTAAAGCGCAGAAATAAAATAAAACACAGCACAGCCATTCCACATAAATGTCACGTGAGTCACACATGTTTCATGTCACACAAGTCGTTAACAAGGGTATAGATCAAAACCGAGAAAATATTGGAGCCGAATCCAATACTTGATCAAGTAAATGATGTAAATCAATCATCTATACCCCGACATGTGACTCGTAAGACACAGCATGCGTGACTTGCATGACACAAGTATGGAATGGCTGAGCAAGTAATTCACGATCAAAAGCCTATATTTCTGTGAACAGGTGTTCTGTGAAATTCCTGGCTCACAGTAAGTTCCTTTCAACAGAAGCAGAATTATCATGGAAACACATCAGTAAAAGTTTTTAAAAAGTCAAGCAAATATTAGAATTGTTTTAAATTTTTAAAACTTCTCACAAAATGTTCCTTTCTTCCGATGGAAAGATGTTCAGATGAAAATATTTTTACCCAATTTCCCATGTGAATGTTTAATCTAATAGAGATACATGTAGCTGAAAACACCTGATTTTTTATTTTTTTTTGATGTGCCAGATGTGTTTTTGACTCACAACCAAAGTGTAAAATATACACACACAATGATGACCTTCAACTTTTATTATCAAGTGGGTCAAATACCAATGCTTGTCTGTAAAACACAAGAACCGCAACATTTGTCAATTCCTGTTTTAAAACTGAAGGATTGCACAGAGAAATCAAGGCCCCATGATTTTTTTACACTTTTTTGTAATTGTTTTAATTTATTTTGTATTTTTAAATTTACATATTTACCTATTTAATTATTTATCTATGAATTTATAGGAATATTAATTTATCTATTCAATTATTTATTTTTCTGTATTTACTCATTTTTTTGGTTCTTTTTTATATAGGCCTATGTATTTTGATTTATTTACCTTATATTTTTCTAATTTCTATTCATATCTGTAATTTAGTTATTTATATATCTATTTTTAGTTATTGCTTTCTTTTTTGGGGGAAGGGTGTATTTTAGTCACAGATATAAAGGTTTTGGTCTTCAGAACAAAATGTCATCCTTGAAAACTCCTTTACTGGGTTGGACCTACAGTAATGGGGTTGTAGGTAAATAGGCCTACTTCACTCAGTGTTAATAAGCTCAGAGGGTGCCCATTTAAAAATGGGTAAAAGGCCCTAAATCAGGATCTTATTTGTTTTTCTTTTAAGAAAGTTAAAGGGTCAATCCAACAATCCAAATTTAGGGAGTGTTCAGAAAATCGTTGGTAACAGATGCCTATGCATGAGTGACAGTGACACCACATTTCACCCCCTACCCCCCCCCAAAAAAAAACTCCAGCAACCTCGGCTCATCCATACATGTACAAGTAAGAAGCTACAGTATTTATTAATATGTGCTACAGCTAAAACAGGAGTTAGTGTTCCAAATAAAGGGCATCAAATTTCTTTGGAGACTTTTTTATTCAAGAAATAAAGCTTTCTTGAACCAATTGTTCATAACTGAAGTGAACGAATAATTTGAAATTATTCACTTTTTGGCTGGTTTTGTAGTGCTTTCAAATGCTTTTTAAACATGATGGCATTTTTCTATGCACATCACATGGGGATGGGGAGGGGGAGGGGGAGGGGGAGAGCGAGGGGGAGGAGGTTAAACCCCCTAACCAGTTAACCCTCTAACCAGCTAACCCAAGGACGTACCAAGGCCCCATGATTGCATTGCACCAAAGATGAGCATTCTTCCAGACCCGATCCTGACGACCTTCGTTTTTTTGCTTGTCGCCTGATCACCACACGTACCCCCCCCCCCACCCCCCAGCCAGCCTAGATTTTACCCTAGAACCGCCCCTGGGCAATAAACAAATTGATGCTACTGTAAGTACTGTAGCATTGCTATTTGCTACAGCGATATTTGCTAACATACAGGCTCGCTCAATATTATAAAGAGGGGTTTTCCCCCTTTTTTTCCACCTGCCACTACTAGGTATCATAAAGAAAAGACACAAAAATACCACAGGCTCTATTGTGTGGTCACTTGTTGTTTCCGCCAAATACAAAATGTGCGGATGTATCAGGGCAGGAGATGACACAATACGAAACACAAATTTCTGTCATCCTTCTATTTACCCATACCAAGTAATCTTAAATTATGGAATTTAGTACAATAAACAATTTTTCCCTGTGAAATTGAATGAACACATTTATTTCCATGTACAAATGCAAATTTACATCGAGGCTGTGCAACTACAAATCAGAGAAAATTGTAACACAATCATGATTTATTAATATTTAAAAAAAAATAACTAAAAAGTAAATTTACAAACAAAACAAAAATTTAACAATTGTTAAAAAATGTGATAAAATGCATCTGAAGCACGCATAACTAGTCAGAGAGCTTCGCAGAAGCGACTTCACAGGGAGACAACATTTTGTTGAATATTTTGTTGTTGTTGTTGCTTTTTTGACTTACGTTCGCGAAGGGGTACATGTAAACGCCATCTATGTTCAGTAAATGCCATTTTCTTGTAGAGGACATCTTAAGTTTTCGACTGATACCAAACTTTCCAGGTAATTTTCACTTTTAAATACCTTAAAATCAATTCCAATTATATGTAGTCATTTTTCTTGAAAAATCAACCCATAATTTTTCTAAAAACTCATAAAATCAGCAATTTAGAATGATAAAAAGATATGCATAAGTAGTATTTTCTGAAAGCTTGAAGTGTTGTGATTCCAATGGTGCACGTTGATTTTGATTTGGCCTGTGCGATGAGCTGCGATTTACGTATGTTTACAACTGTGTCGAATTGAAGAAACCTGGAATGGCATCGTGACTGTGTGTGTATTCAGTTCAGCCTCGATTAACCGGCGATGTTGGGACCAGCAGTCATCCGGATAAGAGAGATAATGTACAAACACAGTACAGGGGGGAGTTAATACATGTTAAGTTACATCTTACTTTAAAGACACTACATGTATATAACACTGTGGAAGACCCATCTAAAAAATTGTCGAACTTTGCTATCTGACATACATGTATCTGACAGTGTTTGAATGGACAAATAAACACCCTAGAACACAAAAGTTTGGACAGTTATGTTGTCACTAGTACAATATGTGCAGATACAAATTGGCACATTAATTTTATATCGGGCGATAGGAAATTCTGCAACACAGCAGTCTATGGAGAAAAGCTGGAATGGTCTCTCAATGATTTTCACTTTTTTAAAGCACTTTTACACTGCAATTTTTTCAGGGCTTCATTTTTAGACCGTATCAAAGACACTAGAAGCATGGGGAATCATGTAGCTCAGATTTTTTAATCTGGAAACAGTTATACAATGCCTTTAAAATGCCATAAGATATCAATTGAAATGAACTTTCCAATGACCAGATTTAGGTAGATGGATCTCGAAATTCAAGTTATTGTTGCTAGTTGATGTGATTGTTGTAAATCTGACATTCAATATATCTAAAAACAGGCAAAACAAAACACTGAATCTTCTTCCTTTTAACATGGAATATATATCTATCAATCTTTAATTAAGATACAGAGTTGATTTAAGCACCATTCTATTTCTCACTTTACAAGCTTTCCAATGACAGGAATGATACCAAACTTGTTGGGGTTCCTTCACAAATTCAAAATCTCACCGAACTCCCTACACTCAATCATGGCATGCTCAGTCATGTGTCACAAAACAGTACATTATCAATGTCTGCACCTAGGCTTACGAAGATATTACAGTCAAATGGGAATGTAACTAACAGGTAGAACTACATGTTACACCTGTGTTTGTACTAGTATCGTAATGACAAGCGTGACTTTACTTGATGCTGGTTGGCTGCTTGTGCAGCTGCACTGGTGAACAACAAAACCACCGGGCGTAAAGCTGCGCCAGCCAGCCGCGGCACGGCCCGCGCGGTGAGACGGTGATTGCCGTACGTGTACCCTGGCCCTGGACAAGGTAGGCAGCGCA
>JZLH01S0224607.1:11392-22916 GCA_001188425.1 Eucidaris tribuloides
CATCAAATATATTATTCAATATGCAGTATTATATACCTATTGCAATCAATCATAACTTATACAGGTTTTTGCGTACCGTATATTGATCCAATAGTAGATGATGTATCATATATACAATTCAAAACTGATCATAATAATGTTTACATCGACAGCAAACCACATAGCTAAAATGCATTATCAATGTAACTAACAATTAAATTTGATTATTGTTACTAATTTATATTTACACTGATGCAATGCACTAACAGGAGATTTATCATACAAATACAATTTTACAATTACAATTAAAGTCTTGATGAAATAATATTTTGATATATAGCAAACTAAGCATCATTCAATATTTTATTAAATTACGGTATTAATGTACCTAACAATAAAATGCAATTCTTTATAGGGACTTATGCATGTATAGATGCACGAGTAGCTAATATATCATACACATACAATTACAATTTAAATCTTGATAAAATGATATTTCGCTCTAAAGCAAAACATATCCAATATCTATTCAAAATAAGGTATCAATATACCTAACAATCAAATGTAAGTTATCATACGGATTTGTACATTATGTTGTTGCACTAATAGCGGATGTACAATACATTTACAATGCAAAATCTGATAATAATAACACTTACCTCTGTAACAAATAACGTATACCAATATCTTATAAAAAAAATTCAGTATTAATGTACCTGATATAGAACGAAAGATAGATAGAGATAATATGGATAAATGATTCGACACTCGAGTAATATTTCTTGTTTAGAAAATAATCCTCAATACACTATGTAAATTATTTGAACATAAAATAATCGAGTCAGTATAGGCTGTTCGATTCAAATCTGTTCGTAGTAGCAAAAGTAAAGCTTGATTCTTCCAGATTTCCCGGGATCCTCCACTATAGACCCGGATAGGGATGTAATCCATCGGCTCTGTCTTGATTGTCAGTGTCCACTGTATCCCAGCTCAGATACTCCTTCGTGACTCGCATGCCATGTACCCGTTGACATTGTTCACTCGGGGTGAACAGGTAGAAGTTGTCTTGGGTCGGTAGATGTAACGAGCATTGTGGGAGAGACTCATTTCGACAACAGAACTCAATCAGTGTCGAGTGTCGGCCACAGACCCCGTCCGGCATGGGATCTATTTTATTGTTTTCTTCATTAACGTTCTTCGTATCGTCCCAATAAATGTTACCAGACTGAAATCCCGAGGGGCACGACCCGTTGTATCTGTAAATGCAATAATTCCCCGCTTCCCAAGTCTGCGTGATGTTCTCTCCCATAGACACTGATTTAATGCAGAAAGCAAATACAATTCCTGCTTCATTTATGTCGGCGCTGAGATGACTGTTAAGCGAACTGCTCCATTCGTTGCCGTTCTCTGTATGTTGTCGGATTATTCCTGTCCGACTTGGCAAGGGACAGCTGTTCTTCGGTTTTGGAAGTCCGTAGGTTCCGTCGGGCCATGATGTGATTGTGCTTGTAGTATCCGAAGTGATATCCCATTGTGGGCATTCTGCAAAATCCATAACATTCACATTTTCGATTGTTAGAACGTTTAAAAAAAAAACAAGAGTCAGATATGTGCACGTCGGGAAAGAAAATCAGTAAAAAGAAATGAAAGTTTGAACAAATTTGCCTAAAGTGCCCTTAACTTTTCAAAAGTTAAAAATTGTCAACTTTTCATTCAACCCCTTTTATGAGGTATGCTTAAATTGGCAACTTTGCAACCTTTTGTGATCAGAGAGTGAATAATTCATTGTTGGTTTTATATTCAAATGTTGATTTCTCTGTGATGTTTGTTGAGAATGTGACAAAATTCTTTTCACAAAAACAATATTATACACAATACATATGTATGCATGTGTTTCAAATCATTTGGTTCTTGAGGCATTTCGAGTGTTCCCAATCACGTCGTTGCCCGTTAACTCTCAACATGCCAGAGGATTTAAACCTCTATGGACTTTATGTGTACCTGCGACCTCGGTAAGTTAAGAGTTAAAGGTATTGAATATCTTTTGCAGCCCTCCAAAAGCACTGGTAATATCACTTTTATGTTTTTACGTTACCTCTGACGGACGTGTCTTTGAAATTTGAGGATCTGTATTTTATCTAGAATTTAATTGCCCAAAATACGACCTGTGGTTTAGTCTGTGTTTCAGACCCTCTGAGCTAAGTCAGATCAGAATAGTATTTCACGTATTTGTATATGCATTCTCGATATTCAATTGTTTATTCTTCTTCTTCTTCTTCTTCTTCTTCTTCTTCTTCTTCTTCTTCTTCTTATTATTATTATTATTATTATTGTTATTATTATTATTATTATTATAATCATCATCAGCATTATTATTATTATTAATTATCATCTATTGGTAGATCAATACTAATCTGCAGGACACTATGCTGCATGTAACTGTTTAATTTCTCATGTGCAAAAAATCACATATCATACATGATGAATACCCATGCAGGGCAAGGGGCTGAAAATAGTCTAGGGATTTTGGCATAGACTGTACAATGATTCAGTTACAAAAAGTTAACTTTTTACCGCCTATACTTTTAGGGGTTCGTTAATAACTACTTGTGTAAAAAAATACACTGTGCTGATTGTATGTAAACTATATGCCTTTAATACCATGAACACCTTCAGCTATTAAATCAAAAGAAGATGTACTTTTGCTACAGACCATTATTATTGTTATCATTTCATTATCTGTAAATCAGTGATAATTTTCCCCTTTGCGGTTGTATTTGTCCTCTGTCGAGGTGTGCGTTGTATTATGCCTTCATTACTTTCAGGAATTATCACTTCCTAACGTATCGAAACTACAATAATATTGGATTCATGATTTTATGACAATTGGACCGATTAGAAAATTAAGCAATAGTGTATTGTAAAAGTGTCAAAGCAAAAACAACATATAATAAGAGTTTCACGACCGAAGAAAGACAAAGACAGCTATAGTGTACAAAAAATGCTACTACTCTTGTAGATGCCCTTGCAGATTGAATGATTGATTATTATTTCATGTTATAGTGTTGAGAAACATATTAGAAAGCAACTGCACACTGAAAAAAAACGGTTCCTTTCAGAACGATTTTGTCGTAGTAGCATAACCGCTATAGCGGAACCATTTTTTTCTTTGGTAGGGGCGCTAATGAGCCCCTTTTGGACCAACAAAATGTTCTTGTCAGTACCGTTTCGGGTAAAATAGTGTTCACATGGAACAATTCCTACGTTGAAATGATTATGATAAACACCAACATTGTGACAAAATTACGAACCTTTTGCAAACTCGCTATTTCGGGGAGTGTACGTGAAATACTTACCTGGAATTGAACACACCAAATTATTTATGTTGGCGAGAGCTGGGGGAAGTCTTTTCACTAGTTCCGGAGGAGCTGCTTTCAGTGCAAGCTGGACTTCAGTCCCATCAGAGAGGGTCATGGTTGGACACGAGAGTGAGATAGGACATAATATATGCATCCGCCGGCTTTAACGACGAAATTGTAAAAGGAATTATATAATTATGTTAAACTTCTGTTAGGAACAGTCTAGGAATAAAGCAGCTCATTGTACGATGAAGGAAATTGTAAATTTCACACACAGCTACTTTAAGATATTAATTGATTTGTTCGTACACTCAAGATGCTCACACTCAGAAAACTCGATAAAACTTACCAGAATGACCTGTCAGTCGGTATATAACACTGATTGTGTTGATTTTACCCTTCTGTCTGTCATTATATTTCCCAGGGGTAATGTTTTAATAAGTAATGGATAGGCGAGAGGTTACGAAATCGCAAAAGTCCTGGTAAATCAGTGTAATTTCACCTAGAAAATGAGTAACCAGGGGAAATATGCCCAGGAGTGAACTCAGTGTAAAAGCATGTAAAGAGAACAGATTCTTGAAAAACGTACCAATATCGTAATTTAGGAGCATGAACATCCAGAGCGGAATGTATTTCATCTAAAAAGAGAAGAAGAAAAACTGTGAGCCTTTCAATTCAAAGAATCACACAGGCCTATACACTACCTACAGAGTTTCCGCAACCATCTGCACAGCTCGAGTTTACAGTGGCATGCAGTTTGCGCGTATAGAGATAAAGATCAACATGGAATAGATTGTTCAACCACTGATTTGATTGGCACTAGATCACTATCTAGTGTCAGGGCGTAGGCTGTGGGTGCACTGAGTTGCACGTGGCATCCCCCCCCCCCGCGCAGAGCCCATAGGAGTTCCACCCTAATAGGCAAAATAAAGAATTTGCAGCCGCCCAGCTTTTTTTTTTGGGGCTTCACGGCTGATTTTCTCAAGATTTATTTCCACCTCCCTAAGATGTGCACCTCCCTGTTCCACCTCCCCGAGATGTGCACCTCCCCATGTCCAAACCAGCCTACGCCATTGAGTGTAACCATTTATTTAATTATCACAATGTCTTCCAAGATATTGGTAATAGACCTGCTCTTGTCCAGTTCTTTCCCTCAACACACTGGTTCATTTTACTGATGCACATTGTATTGTTCTCATGCATGCCATATACAGTGAATCAATTATTGTTTGAAAAGGCTGAACGTACATCGCTAATGAGAAACACAGTCACCAGCATAACGTATGCTGGTAAAAGGCAAGGTGCGCCCTGACGTCAAGTCGGTTTTATAAAAGAAGAACAAGAACAGAAACATATTAATGAAAGCTTGGCGAAAATCCACCAAAGAAAAGTGGAGTTATGAACTTTCAAAGTTAAACATTTGTGCCGTCACATGCGAGCAGCTAACCCATTGTCATGTTATATAAATTCCATAAAGTGCCATTTTCTCAGAAAATTGAAAATTATCCGTAACCTGTGCATTAAATATATAATTAAAAACATTATTTTAAACATGCTTCTATGAAAACAAACCATTCAATTATCATAAACCAATGAAAATTGGCAATTTATTGAATTATTTTTACATAACATGTGGGTAGCTACTCGTATGTGACGTCACAAAATTCCTAATTCATAACTCCAACATTCTTTGGTTGATTTTCGCCAAACTTTCATTAATATGTTTTTCTTGTTATTCTTCTTTTATAAAAACCAACTTGTTGTCAGAGTGGACCTTGCCTTTAAGTCCAACTAATTCTGCCTCACAAATATCCTCCCGCGATCACCACACTCTTGTAAGAGCAGCGAATTATGCATATCCGTTCGCCCTAAAACCAACAAGAAAATTTGCTTTGTGCGCACCCCCCCCCCACCCCTCCGCAGGGTGCCCTAGTGCCCCATCAGTGAAAACAATCCTGCTACGCTATATGAGTGAAAAGCTGGCGGTGGTGGTTGGTATAACGACAAAAGTATCTTTTTCTATAAATCAATAGAAATACTTGAGAGAAAGAGAACGAAAGGCGAGACAAACACATTTTATATTACTGATGATTAATGCATGTATTATAGAGAACAGGAGTGACAACGTTCGGAAACTTCTTCGAAAATATTATTTGGGGAAAAAAGTCAAACCATATAGTTGGGTCATTTGGAGCACTTCCGTGACCGTGAAGCGCGAAGGTCCGTTTCTCAGTGGATTTGTCTTCTTAGAGGTCTATATCAAAAATTTAGCGGGTATGCCAGTTGCAAATGTGTGGGTGGAATTCAGGAGACCACAAAACCTAAAATGGCCGCCGGTGACCATCATTAACAATACATGTTTGGTCGTTTAGCCTACAACGCTGCTCAAAATGTGGATTCTGGGGGTTTTGAGGTCACGAAATTTAGATCCAAGGTCAATTTGATGATTTGGACTAGATGGCTGTCAATTCGGGGGTCACGAAGGTCAAATGTTCAATTTCATTGTATAGGCTTAATATTGGGCTATAACTAAAGCTCTGATTACACTGAGTTTAGTGATAAGCAATTAAATTATTCAAAATGTATCCTTAGTATTCAGAGGAAACAGTTTGTCACACATGTATTTACCTAAAGTCCAAGATGGCCGCCGGCAGCCATTTTGAAAATTACATTTTCTGTAGTTTTGGCAAACGGCTTGCTCAAAGTTAGGGTTATGGGGTTTCAGCGGTCAAAGAGTTCAAATTCAATATCGATTTGATGATTTGAAAAAAAAATACATTTTCTGTAGTTTTGGCAAACGGCTTGCTCAAAGTTAGGGTTATGGGGTTTCAGCGGTCAAAGAGTTCAAATTCAATATCGATTTGATGATTTGAAATAGTATTGGCCCTCAAATCCAAAATAGTTGGCTATTCGGGGGTCACAAAGGTCAATTTTCAAACTCCACACTCTAGTGAAAGCAATGATGACACTGAATTAAAGGTTTTATATTTTATTTCCCAATTTATTCGTTAAGGTAACAATATGCATTATTTTACTGAGTCAGTGTATAAATAGTGGATCATGGTTGGGTTAGTGGAAATGACCTAATAAAAGAATTGATGAGTATGAATAATTTTCCAGAAACAGACACTACTCAATTCAAAAGTTCAAATTAGTTCTCAACTAATCATACTAAGTTGCATTATTCAGGCACTGAATCAGATATTTTAGCCAATTAAGCAAAATATATTCATATTGGGGTAGGTTTATACACTTCAGTGATGAAAGTAAATGAGAATCAACAGACCTAGGTGGACGGTAGCATTCTGCTTATCGTTAAGAATGAATTCAGAGTAAATTCGTTGTTCTACAGAAATAACAAGCATATCAGTGATCTGGTATTCTTCTGGCATCCGGTAAATAAATTCAAGTAGTTTTTAATTTTCACCAAGGTAACTGTAATGAATAGATAACATGTGTATTTTGAAATCGAAAAATGCAGGAAAGAAGTATTTTCAGTTTTTTTTCAAATAAATTTTGGATAAATAAGAATAACTGATTCTCTGGACAAAACTTCAACATTCCACATAAAAACCCTCATGTACCTCTACCAGATAAAAAAAAAATCAAAATCGTTCGACAAATGGAGGAGAAGCATTTTTGTGATTGTCGATAAATGTCCCAATAAGCGTAAGTAATATCAGAGACAAAATCTTATGTAGCTCTACATCTCTACGTGATGAAACACACAACCCACACACACGACAAACATAAAAATTGGTTGACAAATGAAGGAAAAGAAGCACTTTTTTGTGATTTTCTAAGAAATTTAGCATTCATTAACACGGAAAATTTTCGTGCCAGAATTTCAAATTTCCGTGTAGAAGTTCGATGAACCTCATGTAGCTCTACCAGACGAAAAAAAAATCGGTTGACAAATGAAAAAGAAGCATTTTTAGTGATTTTCGAATAAATTTTGCATAAATTAGCATAAATATTTTTGACAAAATTTCAGAATTTCATGAAGAGGTTAATCGGTATACCTTATATAGCTCTACCAAAGCAACATTGGTTAACAAGTAAAGCAGAAGCTTGTTATGTGGTTTTAGAAAAATACACATAAATTAGCATATTTAATGAATTTCAAAATTCTGTATAGAACTAAAGCGAACGGAATTGAAATCGGGCAACATATGACGAAGAAGAAGCATTTTGAAATAGTGGATGGACGATGCCACGACGGACGCGACGAATGCCAGACGATGGACGACGGACGTCACACTATGGCATAAGCTCAATGGATGTCAATGCATCGTCAAATAACTAGACTTCGCCCAATACATATTACTTTATCCCTGAGTGGGCAGTGTCTCCAGTTACCTCAACTGGCTTTTCAGATTGCTTTCAGTCTTTGAGGACATTATCGTCATAAATTCCCAAATTTATTGAAGTGTATAAACATTGCACTTGAGTAACCACACACTAATAGGAATACCAGTATGCTAAGCATAATTTGCCAAAATAATTGATTCAGTACATGTTTGTACGATTAGTTGAGAACTAGCCTAATTTGAACTTTTGAATAGCCCTACTATAATCTGTTATTGAGCGGTGTCCTGTATTGGAAAACTTTGCATAGCAATTTGTTCACTCTTAAAAAGTTGAGTAAATTTAGTTTGGCAACATTGACCAATTCGTCAACTGTTGGTCATATTCTAATGAACCATTATGGGCAAACTTTATTCATACAGTTGGTAGATCTTGAGATAACGTCACACGCTTGATCAATAATTTACCAAATATTGTGTAAGAAATAGTACTTTACCTAATACTATGGAAAACTCATACCCGAAATTATATTTACCCTGTACTTTTTACATTTATTACTGTATTTTCTTAGTTTCTCATGTGCATAGCTTTAATTTTGTTTCTTCAGACAATTACAAAAAGAATTATAGATCTAAAACATCTATTCATACATATAAACCCCCCTACGCTGCCCCACCATGGAAAAACGCAGTATCTACATTTTGCACAAGTTGAGATATTAAGCATTTTATGTTTTTTTCAAAGCCGCTCGAAACTATTTGATTTCTTGTCATTCCTTTATTATCAAATTGTGGAGTACAAATATGCCTATTTCAGGCCAAAATTTTGTTGTTGTTGTTGTTGTTGTTTTTTAGTTATTGACGAAAATGTACATACTTTGGGGAAAGTCGATTCAAATGCCCGGTTTCCCCATGGAAAAACGCAGTATCTACATATGATAAAGAAGGTTATTCCATTCTTTTTCTAATCATCAGTTACTCAGTCGATATTGGTTCAATTCCAAGAAATAATATATCAATGTGTAATTAAGAGGGAAAATAATAGCTTAGAGACATGGAGGGCGCCCTCTACAAGCAAGGGCGCCCTCTGTTGTAAAGTCCCAAACTTCATGAAAATGGTCAAAATTACATGAAACGGGAATTCTTGTTAAGTTGTAATTAACACAATGTATTGCAGCTGTGTTGACCTGTTTTGTGTTTGTACTTTGATTTAATTCAATAATAGCCTAGAAACATGGAGGGCGCCCTCTAAAAACAAGGGCGCCCTCTGTAGTAAAGTCCCAAACTTCATGAAAATGGCCGAAAATTACACAAAACTTTATTATAAGTTGTAATAAACAATGTCTCCTGTATTGCTGTGTTTGTCTGTTTTATCTTTGTACTTAAGATTTTAATTTGACTGATATATCATGTTATTTAATCTTTACTTAAGAAATAATTGGTTAAAAAATGAAGATCGAGCCTTTATAATATTGACCGGTTTACCAATGAGAGAAAAAAAAATAACTTCAGCATTATCTTCCCCAAAACATATAATCAATATCACTCATTTGTATTACTTTGTTAACACCGGAATTTCATCATGAGAGACTGTCTGAGGGAGAGAAACAAATAATTTTTATGGAGGGCGCCCCTTTGCCAAGGGCTCCCTCTTTGGTGATGTTCAGAATTTAACTTTTGAAATGAACTTTGATCAACACAATGCGTGTCAGCTTTATACTTTATTCCGTGACAGCTGCTGCATTCAGCAGCAGCCCAATTATGAAAGAAGTAATTTGATGTAAAATCAAGGAAGACTTTGGGTGAAATCATCATTTTTTTAGTGCATTTATGTTGCAAGGGATCAGGAGGGGAGGGGGGAGGGGAGAGATTCGTTAGAGATACCACACACATGTATAACTATTTCGAATTCAAACACATATAAGTCACACAATTATCCTCACACAAACATACATACATTTACATCATCAAATGGATATGCTTTGAAGCGATCTTTCGGTAAAGATATATTAAGGAAATGAAACAAGGAGAGCAGAATTGTATTGGAAATTCCATGAATGAATTTATTAAGAACATTTCATTAGTTAATTGAAGTCTTATACACCAGAATGAAATCCAATCCATTTTGAAAACACATGAATTTGTTTTTTAATTCTTATGCACCAAATTTACAGTGTACCAAGCCTGATGAACACACATTCATTTTTGTGTTGTCCTTTTTCACATCACAGCCAATCCGATGGGTAATAAATTGCATAATCATTCTACATGTGCTATAATTCAGATGCTGACAAATTAAAACAGTAGATCATTTCACGTAATAAGATGATTTCCCATTTTACAAAGAAGTGTCTGAGTGATGATTTCAAATTTCAAGAAATTGTATTTACAACACATTTTCAGTAACATGACTCAAATTATATAAATATTCAATTGATTGCATACAGTATATCGTTTTTAAACACCACACGAGTGTCTGATTATCATGGTACTTAATTCAAGATGAAAGAACAAAAAGTTTGATCAATCTAGGAATGTTTTATATGACACAACTGTATTTGAAAAATCTCACTGATAATTTTCAGTACGAAATTCTATGTTAAATTTTAGTAAATTGTAAAATAAATATATCCATTTGATTGTCTTTATATCTATTTCAAAATGACAATAGTGAAAAATTGTATCATAGTACTCACTTTACATTTAAAGTGATAAAACTTATAATAATTAGGAACAAAGAAATTTAGGAAGTTCATGTTACATGACTCCTGGCCTTTTGATGAAACGTCACTGTGCAAATACGGAATTCCATCGTACCAATTTCAGTATTCTATTTCATACTTCTATGAATTTCCAATAGATTCTCTTAATTTATTATGAAGCAACATCTACGCACATAATGAAATTTTAAGAAATATAATTCACAAATCTCTTCGTCTATGACCATATTTCACTCACATTTTCATATAAGAAACTGCATTTTGATATATTTCATCTTCATATTTCATGTGGGATAGAATATTCAATTCATCATCTGTAATTGGAAAGAGACAATTTTGACTTGAGATATTTTGACAGCAACATTTACAGAAATAGAAGATAGTAAGACATTTGAAATGACGCTTGCTTTCAGAAATGTTCCAAATTGCATTCATTAACAGTTTTCTGGAATTGGCAGCCAGCAAGCAATAGATTACCCCTGCAAACATGATTCGGAGCCTATTGTTGTGTCCCAAGCAAGATATTGTGTGAAGTCAGCCGTGCGTGAATCTCATTGTTCTGCTGGCCTCTCGTTCTCAAAATTTATTCATTAAAAAAATCACGCTAAAACAGGCATGTTTTAATTTTACTTGTTCTCCGGCATACGTAATTCATTTTTTACGCCTGAGGTGTCATATAAAAGAGAAAATTCTGAATTTTGACGTCATGCTTTTATTTTTCAAAAACAATTACATTTTTTACCATGAAAATGGACTGAAAGATGGAATATGCGCGTGCGAATGAAATTTTGGTAGCACCAATATCCATTGTTTTAGTTCAATTATGCGTGAACGATTGATAAAAAGTAATATATCAAATGAAAGAAGAGGAACGAGCTTTAAAATCATACCTAATTTATTGAAGAAACTATTCATTATGATAGAATATTTTTTGCGATGAAATCCGGTTTCCTTTTTTCTGGGACACACTGTATAGAATTTAAAATACTTGTTCTGACCTGGAAAGCTTTAAATGGTATGGCACCAAAATATTAACAAGACCTTGTCATGCCTTATACACCAGCTTGTAGCCTGAGATCATCACACCACCTTCTTCTAAAGACGCCTTAAACACGAGTAGCCTGTGGTGAGCCAGCATTCTCTGCCGCAGCACCTTCTT
>JZLH01S0224607.1:24218-36882 GCA_001188425.1 Eucidaris tribuloides
CTTCTCCCCCGAATGGAGAAATGTCCATCTGTACTAATTTCAGCTATTCTTCTATTTTCATACTTTCTATGATTTTTCCATCTAGATCTCTTTATATTTTATCTTGAAGCAACACTCGCTACCGACATAATGAAATTTAAGAAATATAAGTCAGCTAAATCAACTTCGTCCTATACCATCATTTACTCACCGATTCTCCCTCATATAAGAAACGCATCTTTGATAGCTATTCCGATCCTTCATACTTCCATCCGCTGGGGAATAAAATTAATTCATCATCTATGTTAATTGAACAGAGACAATTATTGCACTTGAGATATTTGTGACAGCAAACATCCTTCCAGATATACGAAGAACGAGCTAAGCACATTTTGAAATGACGCTTGCTTTCAGAAATGTTCAAAATTGCATTCATTAACAAGTTATTCTGAGAATTGGCAGCGCCAGCAGAGCAATAGATTACCTGCAAATGATTCGGAAGCTATTGTGTGTCCCAAGCAAGATATTTGTGAATGAGCGTGGTTGAATCTCATTGTTTGCTGCCGCTCGTTCTCAAAATACTATTCATTTAAAAACAGCGTAACAGGCCATGTTTAATTTTGACTTGTTCTTCCGGCATAACGTAATCTCATTTTTAGCTGGAGTGTATATAAAGAGAAATTCCTGAATTTGGACGTCATGCTTTTATTTTCAAAACATTACATTTTTCCGGATGAAATGGACTGAAAGATGGAATATGCGCGTGTGCGAATGAATTTTGTCAGCACCAATAATCCATTGTTATTAGTTCATATTTTGCGTGAACGATGATAAAAGTAATATATCAAAGTGAAAGAAGGAAACGCAGCTTTAAAATCATCTAATTTATGAAGAAACTAGTCTTTATGAATAGAATATTTTTGCGATGAAGTCCGGTTTTCCTTATTTTCTGGGACACAACTGTATAGAATTTCAAATACTTTTGTTCTGACCTGGAAAGCTTTAAATGCGTATGGGCAGCAGAAAATATTAACAGACCTGTCAATGGTTGCATGTATACACCAGCTGTAGCCTGAGATCATCACACCAAACCTTCTCATAAGAGCGCCGTTAAACACGATGAGCCTGTGGTTGAGCCACATTCTCCTGCCGGCAGCACTTCTTTGGAATATTTGGAATAATTTATCTGTGAATTTAAGAAATGTATCATCACTAGAGACTTTCAAATCTTAACTGAAGTCTTATCTTTTCTTATAGTATCAGTTCTTGGCACTAAGACACTCATCCAAGCTCTCTTCTTTCCGTTTTCTTGTACGCCTCGGAACAGAATATTTCTAGAGATGGCGCCATATAAATGCCTACTATTATTATTATTATTATTATTACCCTCATACATCCAAAATTGAAGTATATCAAACAAAATACTAATTGAATGTATTTATTATGGATTATCTATTACTTAGTAAATCAAGTAACAAGATTCTTGTAAGCAAGTGACACTGAAGAGGTTTTTCATGTGCACCCGAGGAAGTATAATTTTGCAAAGGATATTCCAAAATTTAAGTAAAATCTTACTCAAGGAACGTGCACAGATCCCTAACATTGCTCTCTGCTAGATTTGTCCAATATTGACGCCTGTTTTCTGGCATCTTGGGACAAAGTGTTGCCACAATCTTGGCTTTCTTCGAAGCAGGGATCCCTCGTTCAGTTTGCCGTTTTGCTGGGATGATCAGTTTGTGCTTGACTTTCAAAAAGTCAAACTCGATCTGATCCTCTGTGAAGCGCTTCCTATAACGCAATTTGCGCGAACCTTTGCAGAATTCTACTTCCACAACCTCTGTCAAAAGCACAGGGGTGGTGCGGAATGAGCGCTTCCCCGAGGACCAATCACGAAACTCGTCAATTGAAAGTGTGATGACCTGCAGATTCTTTCGTGCACTTTTGACGGTGTCGATGAGCTCATCGTAATCAAAGACATTGTGCTGTTTTCTTAGTTTCTGTTCAATATTACCATGAACAGAATCGGCAGCGTTATGGGTATGACCCTTGGTGAGGTAGCGCAGTGTAATCACCTCACAATTTACAGATGGGTCATTCACAATTGTAACTAGCATTGTGAACAATACATAGTTCTTGTTCTGCGGGCCACAGTTATCACACCACAGGACAATTCGATGTGCATCACGATTTGCTCGGAGGAGGGCATGTACAGCGCTTGAAACATCTTCAGCACATCTTCCGGCAATGCTCTCATTCCACATCATGCAATAGCTTGGCCTAGGATTGGAACCCATCTTGGCAAAGGTTTCATTAAAAACTACTAGCCTGCTGAGGAAGAATGCGTCTTTGAAAGACGGCATCCTCGGCAAGATAAGTACCTTCTGCATATCCATCGAAAAGCAAACTAAATCATCAGGATGTTGGGCCGTCATATCCTCATCATATTTTTCTTTTGCTTCATGAGCTTTTTCTTTATGCAGGGTGTACATATCTTCCTCGGCATGCGTAGGCTCCTGGATACCAGCAAAATCTTCGCATTGCGAGCACTTTTCTTCTTTTGGCATTGCATTGGAAATGTTCATTTCGTGAAGTGTCTGCCGATACACTTCAATCCCACAGTAGCCTGGAAATTTCCTGTTAAAGTCAGAATACATGTCAGCCAAAGTAACATCCCGTGGGATGTACCTGACATTAGGAGCATGTTCCCTCCTGTAATGATTAACCTGGGGATGATATGATTCAACATGTTCCTTGATGGTATTCCGATCAATACGGTGAGGGTTCTGGTTGATTCCACGAAGATCACGCCAAGCTGCTTGGATTGGTGAATGGACAATTTTCTTTACCAGCTCTGTAATCACTCGATCACTCGTGAATCCAAGGGTGCTGCGAAGAAACCTTTGACATACAGCTAGTTTGCGACCATTGTTCGGAAGTGTATACCGTCGGGAGTGTGATCGACGGGGGTTTGTTGAGTTGATCGTCCTCCGTCGCACGTCCATGATGGAGATACAACTAGCAAGCCAATTCTGCTGGTGAGCGTATGGCATAGCCCAATATGCCCCCCATATTTCAGTTCTTCTTTCTTCTGAAAAAGAATTGCATGAGAAGGTGCATTTTGCGCCACACATTCTTGGCATGAGAGGATGCTTCTCCATTGCTTTCTGTCTTCTCTCTATGGGATCTATCAGACGCCTCCTGTAGGTAAGAAAAGTAGGGGGGTAGAGATGATAGATTGACATTAATAATGATGAAAACAGTTTTTTCACTACACACTGAATAATTGTAGCAATATGATTTCTTTTTTCATACATAGATAAAGTTCATCAAGTTGAGTTCATTTATTTCACCAACTTGGTGACAACAATACATGAGCCTGATCGGTTAAAGTGAGCATGGGGTAAAAAATTCATTTTGATATTCTTATGATGTAATCACTGCCGGATCTTTCATTGATATCTAAAGTTACTAATATCCATACTTGTTTATTTGGTAGGGTCTGGAAAGCGACAGGAATGACTCACTTTCGATTAGGGGTGTTGAACACTACTGTCACAGTTGGACACTTTTGAGAAAATTGGTCCTATTTTGACACTCATTAGATTGTCTCATGTTTTGTTTGTAAGTAATTATAGATGAAACATCAGTTTGCTAAAATGCAGAAAAATATTGTGAAATATTTGTACAATAATGGTCATACCGCATTTTTCTATTCAAGTTTATGCAAATTTGTCCGTCCGTGACAGAAAGAAAATTTAAAAGTTTTGTTTGCTGGAGTAATAAATTTACACAAAAACATGCTGAGCTATCTCACCACCAAAAGACCTATAATGTGTATGTATGAAACCCAGATCAATTAAATATTCATATGCTAAATATGAATTTGAATATTGTCACGGACAGACATTTGCATTACATTCATATGTCAGGGAAGTCAACTTAATAGACTAACATCTGCATTGAAAAGAAATTGTCAGCATTATTTCGTTTAGATAGAAAGAACAAAAGATCACTGACAAGGGTAGAAACCCATTTCTATCCTGTCCGTCCGTGACATTGAATATTTAATGGATTCTATCTTTAGTAGGTAACCATGGCAACGGAATTCTATAAACATTTGACACTTTCAGTGACACTCTTTACAATAAACAATACAAAAGCTTGACACATTTCACTACTTAATTTTTACAAGACCTTGCATTTTCAGAATTTCTCAAATGTCCGTCCAAGACAAACTGATCAGTAAGTAAAGTAAAAAAAAAAAGGGCAAAACTGAAGTAAGCCGAGGCTTAGTAAGATTGTGATAGGACAATTTAAATACAATGTAAACTCAGGGTTCCCACAGAAATTTGAAAACAGAATTCCATGACTTTTCCATGACTAAATTGCTGCTTTCCATGACTTCCTGTCTGGCACGGTTTCCAAAATCAGGCATTTTATGATCATGAACACCAATTATAATAGCACAGTATGATCACAGAGTATGAGAGTTGCGAGACACGACAAACTGGAAAGCTACCACAGCAAGAGGTAAATGCAATTCCCTGACTTTTCCCTGACTTTCCACGATTACAAATTTTTCTAGGATTTTGCATGACTGTGGGAACCCTGAAACTAATTATTTGAAAAAAAAAGAGGTGTGCTAGTGATCATTGCTAACCAAATCATTGTTTGTTTATTTTTTGAAACAGGATGATTATTTTTTTTTCAAATACATGTATATAAACCCTTATAGACTTGACAATATCAAAGTGGAATTTCATTTGATGAAGTTACAATCAAAACCTATAGATGATCTTACTTCTTTGGTATTGGAGCTACTCCTGTCATTTCTTCCAGCACCGTATCTGATGGGGTATCTGGCAGCCCATGATCCAAATCCAAGGAATCTCTGAAAGAAATGGGAATTATAGACAATTCATCAGAAGGCTATTTTATCAAGTAGAAATTTCACTGAAGGTGATTCATGCCCCCTTCCTATCACGGTAGCCAACAAATTTAACAAAATGTGCCTTGCACATACATGTCTTCTCTCCCAGACCAATATGTGTACCAATGAAAAATTTGGGAAAAGATTTTTGATCTGCAGGATGGAAATATCGTCTGTCCATTCCTCTGTATCCCCCCCCCCCTTCAAATTGCGCTAAGCAGGGTACACATCGACCTTTATTTCATTGCCATTGATGGTTAAACACTTTGATTTTTTTTTATTGTTGGATAACATCATCTTGGATCTTATGCAGAGCTTCTAAAAAAAGAACCAAAATTCATCAATATTTTGCCAATACTCGACATTTCATACATGTAAATGTCACATGTTTAGATCATTTTCTTTCATTTGATACAATTTGTAAGAAAAACAAAATAATATATAATGCATTAGAAAGTGAAACAATTTTAGTGTAACAGTACCAGAAAATCAATATAGGCAGGAGGTACCTGATTTTTTAAGGGAAGAATTAACATAATTTCTCAAAAGTTTATTTGTCTGTCATTTTCATATGACAGCTTATGCTGCTATGCAGTTACATTTCGCTTACGGTGCCCGCACTGCAAGTCAAAACAGCTGTTTTATGCATTACTATATATAAGCCACCTACATGTAGCTGGTACAAGGATTATCAAAACGGCTGATTTCTACTCGCCACCATAGGGGAATTTTTAATACTCCATTAATCAAGACAGAATAGTAAGGAATCATCATAATATAAATTCAGTTTCGCTGGACGTTTGCCGTAATGATTGGTACTCCACGGTCAAAGCGTCTTTGTTTCGTAAAATAATGTAAATGCAAGCAAAAGTATATAACCTTTGCAGCTTGATACATGGAGACGTGTCAAAGGAAAATTGACCACTCTTGAACTCAAATTTTGATACTGCTGGTCAAAGGAATTTTGATACCCTCTGGTAATTTTTGTTTGATTAATAATGCTTGAAGTATTTAAAGAAAATTGTATCAAATGAAGATCAAATAGGCTTTAAATTTCAATACTTTTAGGACATGTCCATCTTTTTTCTACAGGGTACATTTGTATCTTACAGCACACTCAGGAAACATAAATGAACTAAGGTAGTAGGCTTGGATGACCTGGGAGTAATCTAAGCTTGGGCCAAGATGCATAAAAAAAACCTCAAATGCAAGAGAACGAAAGGACAAAGCTTGTCATGGGAGTGCTGTTGCATTTTTAATGTGAATTTGGAGGATTTTGTGCACACTTGGTGAATTTTGTGAAAGTCTTCATTAGTAATATATAAGTTTTCAACAAGCTGTGAGGGCACATCGCATCAAAATCTTTTCGCCATTTTGACTTATCACGCGACGAAGCATGGGGGGGAGTTCCTGGGACCCCCCCCCCAACACAGCCCTACTGGAGTTAATGTACTTACTGGTGAGGACGAATGCGGGATCCTGCTGATAACACTGGTCTCTGCTGCTGCTCTAAATTGCCAGATGAAAGTTGGGGTTCACGCAACTCCTGGTTTAGACGGGCGAATGAGTCACTAAAATAGCAACAAAACAAACAAAACAAATTAATGTCATATTATACCGTGAATGGATGCTCAGTTGTCAAGCTACCACCTCATGGTCACATCCTTTAAGAATTGGACCTTTGCCTTAGATATGTACTCAAAATTTAATGAATAAAACAAAATTATGATTATTTCTATTTAGTTCAAACCAGTTTTGAAAACAAAGTACAATGAAAGTGAAATTCATGTACATAGCAATGAATCAAAAGATCAAATAATTTGGAAAAAAAATAAGGATTATGTAATATACGCTACTATATGCAAGCGATTGTCTTGTCCAGGTATTATTATTTAATGATTATTATTCACCCTTACAAAAAAAAATCAAGTATATGAATCACTGTTTTCCCCTATTTCTCTCATTCATGATCTCTTTGACATTACCCTGATTTCCTTATGTCAGATCTATCAATACATGATATCAAAACCGTTTAATACCTCTTCTTTTGATAATCTGACTGTCTGAAAAGGGTTTATCTGAAAAATTCTTTTAATACATATGGCATTTCTCATAAATTTAATGGTCAAATTTTACATATTAACACATTGAGTACTAAACTCTATACCATACCCGTATGATGATATCAATGATCATATTTTTTATAGAAAATTCAGTCCATGTTATTAACTTTTCCACTACTCTTCCTATTTACCTGTTGAAAAAAAGAAAATCAGGTGCATCTTCATCCTCATCCATAGCTTCTATTTCAGAATCTGAATGGCTCTCCCCAACATAAGGATGCCTACATAGGTGGAAGGAACAAGGATCAGAAGAAATACCTCTCAATGCATAATCACATATTTGCAAGCTAAAATTAACTTTATGATGAATTATAGATTGCAAAGTCTTTTAAAAATATTTTATGGAGGAATACAATAATTTCCATTGGAAAATAATATTTGAAAGAAATAATTATAATTACTATGATGAAGATCAATCACTAATCCCTCATGTTAAACCATAATAATCAGCGCCCTTTACATTAGTTTACTGTCATGCTTACTGTAATTAAAAGTACTTTAACATAATGATTTATGTATGTGTTACTTATTCCCTTAATTTGGTGAAATTTTCTTCTATGACAAATGAAATATGCTGTTGAGTATGCTGTCTAATGATTGAAATACATGTATGACTATACATTTTTTTTTCTAAAATTCATATTTCATTTCACAATCATGACTTACTGTTTGTAAGGGGATCCTTTGGCTATCAGTGCTTAATCAGCTGTTTTGCAGAAATAGAGCTGGGGTTACAGACAACTTTGGTTTTAGACCAGATGGAGTCTCTATAAACAGAGAACAACAAAAAAAGAACAACGAAAAGAAAATAAATAATTAATATGGTTCCAACGTCTCAAAATCAAGTAGAAGCCATATTTTTAAAGTATGTTATTGAAATTATTCGATTTCATCAGCATAAAGTCATACTTACTTTTGTATAAGGGATTCCTTCCGGCTGATCAGTGCTGCTACACGCTGTTTTGCCAAGATGGAGGCTGGGGTTTCAGACTAACTCACTTGGTTTAGACCGAATGATTCTCACAAATAAGTAACAACAACAGCTAAGAAAGAAAAGATAATTATATGGCTGTCTAACGTTTCGAAAATAAGTAGACGCTATAGTATTATTTGAATTTATGTTAGTTCAGCAGCATAAAAGTACATACTTTACTTTTGTAGGGGATCCTTCGGCATCAGTGCTCTACACAGCTTTTGCCAGATGGAGGCTGGGGTTCAGAGCAACTCTTGTTTTAGACAGATGTAGTCCTAAAACAGAACAACAAAAAAAGACAAGAAAAGAAAATATAATAATTAATATGGGTGTCCACGTCTAAAAATCAGTAGACTATAGTATTGGTTTAGTTTAATTATATCATTTTCACACCAGATAAAAATCATACTTACTTTGCTAGGGGATTCCTTGGTCTATCAAGTGCTCTACACAGCTGTTTTTCGCGATGGAGGCTGGGGTTCTAAAACAACTCTTCGTTTAGACGCAGATGAGTCTCTATAAGAACAGCCAAACAACAAACAAAAAGACAAGAAGAAAAATAATTAATAGGTGTCTATACGTTTTCAAATCAAGTAGACCCTATTATATTGTTATTGAAATTATATCGATTTCACAGCATAAAAGTCATATTACTTTGTGAGGGGAATCCTTCGCTATCAGTGCTCTACACAGCTGTTTGCGCAGTGGAGGCTGGGGGTTCAGACAACGTCTTGGTTTAAGACCAGATGATTCTCTATAAAATAATAACAAAAAAAAGAAAAGAAAGAAAAGAATATAATTAATATGGTGTCGCACGTCTCAAAATTCAAGTAGACTATAAGTATTTATTTGAAATTATACGTCATTTCACAGCATAAACAGTATACTTACTTTGTAGGGGATCCTTCGGCTATGCAGTGGCTCTACACAGCCTGTTTGCAAGATGGAGCTGGGGTTCAGACAACTCTTGGTTAGACGCCAAGATTGATTCTCTGTAAAATAGTAACAACCAAAAGACAAGAAAGAAAAAGAAATAATCTAATAGTGGTGTCTAACGTTTCAAAATCAAGTAGAGCTATAGTATGTTATTTGAATTTATGTATTTCACAGGCATAAAAATCATACTTACTTTGTAGGGATGCCTCGGCTATCATGCTCTACACAGCTGTTCTGCCGATGGAGGCGGGGTTCAGACAACTCTGGTTTAGACCAGATGAGTTCTCTAAAATATAAATAACAACAAAAAAGACAAGAAAAGAAAGAAATAAGTTATATATGGTGTCCAACTTCTCAAAATCAAGTAGGCTAGTAGCATCGCTTATTTGAAATTATATTCATTTCCAGCAGCAATAAAATCAATACTTACTTTGTAGGGGATCCTTTCGGCTATCAAGTGCTTCTAACACAGCTGTTTTGGCCAGATGGAGGTGAGGGTTTCTAGACAACTCTTGGTTTAGACCAAGATGATTCTCTAAAATACGTACAACCAAAGAAAGAAAAGAAAAGGAATATAATTATAGGTGTCATAATCGTTCAAAATCAGTAGAACTCATAGTATGTTTTTGAAAGTTTATGTTATTTGCACAGCATAAAAATCTAATAGCTTACTTTGTAGGGATTCCTTCGGTATCAGTGCCTACACAGCTGTTTGCCAGATGGAGGCTGGGTCAGACAACTGTCCTTGTTTAGACGCAATCGATTCTCTTAAAAATAGTAACAACAAAAAAGACAAGAAAGAAAAGAATAATTATATGAGTGTCCTAACGTCTCAAATCAAGTAGACCTATATGAATGTTATTTGAATTTATGTTATATTCACAGCATAAAAATCAATCTTACTTTGTAGGGGATCCTTCGTCTATCAGGCTCTACACAGCTGTTGCCAGATTGGAGGCTGGGTTCAGACAACTCTTGTTTAGACCAGATATCTCTCGTAAAATAGTAACACAAAAAAGACAAGAAAAGAAAAGAAATAAGTTAATGATGGTGTCCAACGTGCTCAAAATCAGTAGGCCTATATGTAGTTATTTGAAATTATATTATTTCAGCCAGCATACAAATCATGATCTTACTTTTAGGGGATCTTCGGCTATCAGTGCCTTCTAAAAACTAACACATGTTTTGCCAGATGAGGCTGGGGTTGCAGACAACTCGTTGTTCTAGACAGATGATTCTCTAAAGATAGTAACAACCAAAAGACTAAGAAAAGAAAAGAAATAATTAATATGGTGTCTAACGTTTCAAATCAAGTAGATCCTATAGTATGTTTATTTGAATTTATGTTTATTCCAGGCACATAAAATGAAATCATACTTACTTTGTAGGGGATCCTTCGGTATCAGTGCCTCTACCACGCTGTTTTTGCAGATGAGAGGCTGGGGTTTTCAGACAACTCTTGTTAAGACAGAATGATATTCTCTATAACTAGTAACACAAAAGAAGAAGAAAAGAATAATGGTGTCCAACGTCTCAAAATCAAGTAGTACCTCATAGTCATGTATTTGAAATTATTATTATTTCAGCAGCATAAAATCATACTTACTTTGTAGGTCCTTCGCTATCAGATGCTCTACACAGCTGTTTGCTCAGATGGATGCCTGGGTTTCAGAAACAACTCTTGGTTTAGACCCAAGATGAGTCTCTAAAAATATAACAACCAAAAAGACAAGAACAAGAAAAGAATAATTAATATGGTGTCTTAACGTTTCCAAAATGCAAGTAGACCTATATTGTATGTTATTAAATTATATCATTTCACACATAAAAGTCATACTTACTTTGTAGGGGATCCTTCGGCTATCAGTGCTCTACACAGCTGTTTGCCAGATGGAGGCTGGGGTTCAGACAACTCTTGGTTTAGACCAGATGATTCTCTAAAATAGTAACAACAACAAAAGACAAGAAAAGAAAAGAAATAATTAATATGGTGTCTAACGTTTCAAAATCAAGTAGACCTATAGTATGTTATTTGAAATTATATTATTTCACAGCAAAGCAATCCTTCTTACTTTGTTGGAGATGTGATGGGTCCATCTTTGAACAGTTGTCTACGTAGCTGATCTTTGTCTGGTAGAGGTTGGGGTCCAGGCAAATCATTGTTTAGACCAGATGAATTTCTGAAACATCACATAGATAAATAAAAAAAATATATATTTAAATATGATGTGCAATGTTTGAAAAATTTTAGATAAGGACCCTTAATATAAACACAACAAATAAAGTAATTACCCCCCTTTTCAACATACCATAACTTCTTAACAAAACAAGTTTGTGCAAAATAATTTGGCAAGAGTGTTTCTACACTCATTGACTAACTTCTGTGTGAAAACGTGATTGGTCTGTTGATTCATGCATGAATGAGCATGCATTAAAGGTGAAAATGCCACTTTTCAAAAGTCACATGCGTCATCTCTTATGCCAAAACAATGGTAAATAATGACATTTCCCCTTTATTTATAAAGTGTGCTCACTCAACCATGTCATGGTTACAACCTCTTATGTTCGTACAACACGTAAAGATACATTTTGCTGAAAAAAAATCGGATTTAAATTTTTGCAGTAAATTAAATGGATTTTACAATTTCAAAATCGAGAAAGGGTAGACATTTTTAAATTGGGCTCACCGAAGTGTAAAATATGCAAAAAAAATGTCAAAGGAGGTATGAGAGGATCAAACCATAGATGATTAACATAAATAGCGATTAATCATTCACCACAAACAGAATTTGTCAAAATCCTGCATCAAACCCCCCCCCCCCAATGACCCTTGTGACTTTTGAAAAGTGACTTTTTGCCTTTAATATGTGCTCACTCATGTATGATCTGACGGACCAATCACATTTTCTCACAGAATTTAGTCAATCAGTGCAGGAACATCCTTGCCAAATTATTGTGCTCAACACTATTCTTTTTTAAAGTTATAGTATTTTGAAAAAGGGGTTAGTTACTTTTTTGTTGTGTTTATCTTGTTAAATTCTGATATCATTTGACCGGATAGTTATCATACTTACTTTGTTGTGGGTTTGGTGGATCCATCTGCTCGCAATGGTCTACATAGCTGCTGCGGTATAGCATATTCAGCTCGAACCTCTTTCAACCACAATGCAACCTTCTCAGAAGGATTTTGAGTTGGAATACCACAATGCTGTAGATCGGAAGTACCATTCTGTGCCTTTCTGGGTCTGGGGGGAGAAATCACAAAATAAAAATATGTAGATGATTTTGCAACTAGAATAGGCAATGTCTAGATGAAGATCTAGCCTAAAACATAAAACTTAATTTTTCTTCAAGATCTACTAGTTCTAGGCCTTAATTTAGGTTCTTACTCTACATGAATAACCTTCTTTTCCTAGGGATTTATTCAATAGTTTCTGACATTTGATTACCATCCCCAGACGGTTCCATGACATTTGCTCCATTAGGTCTAGATATAGGCCTATACGGTCTAGATCTAGTTCTGACGTTAGACTAGAACAAAAATCCAGCACTAATTTACAGTCTAACTATTGATTCTACCCCATGTCTGCCAACTATTACACAGACGACTCCTGGACTACGGCCCGCGCACCTGGGTTAGATCTAACTGGAGTGTAAGGCCCTAGACATATCTAGATCTAGAGGTCTTAGTCTTACTCTAGGCTCTAGATCTACCAACAGAAA
>JZLH01S0224651.1:19532-30835 GCA_001188425.1 Eucidaris tribuloides
GCAGCTCCTCTGACATCGGCCCTGAGAAACGACAAGAACATATACCCAGATTTCAATCCCATGTGAACTATGGTACGATGAATATATGTATTATCAAAGAATCTTGTTTTACATTTGCAGGCATCAACTTCAGTAGAAAGCAAGGCAATTAGCCAAAATGTGTCTCGCCAGTTCGTATAAGTATTGGGCTCCAAAAAGGTTGTTTGATCCCTGCCAATTGACCTTTGACGCTTTTGTGACCTTTAGCTATTTTTGCAGCAGATTCTACCACCTCAAGTTTGGTCAAATTGGTCAAATTGGGGGCAACAAGACCAGATTTGCCAAAGTGTCTGCCATGTTAAGCATACATTTGGTGAAAAGTGAAAACGTACAGGCCCTATATATTTAACACTCTTTGGTAGCAAATAATTAGATTAGACTATCTCTTTCGACTACATGAAATTTCTATAATTTCTTTTTTTAGAAAACAATTTCTTTTCCAAATGAGCCAGTTAACATAGAAGACCTCAATTGTGCCAATTGTAATTACAACTCAGGCTGGCTTAATAACTGACTAAGAAAAAGCAGATATTCCACAAGTTTACTATACATGTATATCTGTTTAACCTTTTGTTCATTTCTTAGGGCCAATGGCCCATCTACACATTATTTTCTTATCTAAAAAGAAGAGATATTTTACATTTCTCCAAGAACTGATTATTCTGACAGGAATTTTCGGTGGAATGTACATAGCTGACCAAAGAGAGTAACCGAAAGGACTCTCTGGGACATGGTGTCGGCTGCTTCCTTATACTGCACGTACATGGATTCAATATCAAACAAAAAACGGTCATCAGTTAGTTAAACTATCATACATTGCACACAAAACGTGAGCTTTTTCAAGTGTGTTGGCCAGCAGAAGGGCCTCAGCATAATGTTCCAGCAGAATTTGAGAATGTTGCCGTCAATTTGATATCTGCACTTGACAGATTGATAGGAGGACCAAAAAAATCTCACACTACTTTGATTTCATAGTAGAAAGCCCAATTGGTTTTCAAAATTGCCCTTCTGCTGGGAACACTTGCTAAGGAACCCTACTGAGGCCACAACAATGTTTTTCCCCCATACATAGTCTGTGAACAATTAAGAATACATACATGTATACTGTGTTTTGTCATGCAGTCTGGAAATACTATACTATATACTTACATAAGCTTTTCCTTTAAATCATTAGCTCAAATCAAATTTACAACCCAATTTTCCAAGAGGTGGTAACGGAAATATGCACGCAGATTAAAGATTTTCACTAACAACAAACTTACCTTCAAGAGTACTGGTTACTAGACGTAATGACAACTGACTAATTTATTGAATTTCTTGAGCTCTATCGCTCACCAAGTCGCATTTGTGAATAATGTTTACTTTTTTAAACAGTAAATCAAACATGCACTGAGCAGTCAGATAGTTAGCCCACTGGCTATGTACCATGTGTTAACTCTATGGGAAATTACAGAACTTGGAGGCAAGGGGTTTAATTTTGCATTGAGAAAGCAAACTAACATTCATATAATTACTCTCAAAAGCCTTGATACAATAATTAGAAGTGACTTTCTTAATTTTTCAGGACATTTCTGAGAGTTTCACTGTTTGAATGCTTTTGAACTGATTGGTCTCAGCTCATGTTTGGATCATACGTAACCAATGAAATGAAAACAAAATGGCAATTTACAAACAAATAACTTTTTCAAAAGAATTTTCCGACAAGAAAGTGGGAGAGGGGTTTAGGAAATGAAATTGGGGTCAACACTATGCATATTAGCCAAATGAAACTATAGAACTTTCATGCACTCATCGCGGCTCGCGCGCAAGATGTGCAAATGAACCAATCTTGAATTTGATAATAGTGTTGTGATATTTTTAGAGCATTTTCAAGATTTATGAATGTTGACGTATCAACATTGATTATACTTACTGCGCCATTTTTCAAGCATATGGTACATTCCAAATCACCCTTAACCCTAAATTCTTCCACAATTTTAGCTAGCGAGTGTGACAAACCATAACTACATATCAGCTACTGTCAAGAGTAAAAACTCAGAATGTCATTGTTTGTAATTTACAATGCAGAAATTCCATGCAAAAACACACCTCGGACACTACCACATCAATTTTAATCACTAAAGATTAGCATCTTTAAAAATTTATCACAACAAATAATGTAGAAATTAGCAATTTCGAAACCACACTGAAAATGGGGAGTTGGGAAAATTTTAGTAATGAAACAATTCCTGCTGTATCTTTTTTCCTCCTAACTAAGCAAAGTATATTGACTACATCATCATTTTTCATGTATGCAATCAGAATGTTATTTTTTTTTGAACCAAATGTTAGGTCCTACAGCAAGACTGACTACACACTTTATTTCAATAATATGTGAAATAGTCGATTGTTTTTTCAATGATAAATTTGGTTCAGAGCAGTGTTGTATGTCAAGACGCAAGACCAAGACCAGGAACACCCGAGACTACCAAGATCAAAGACAAAGCAATAAGGGGTCCGAGACGCAAGACCAGCAGTCAGAACCGGAGACCCAGCACATTCCGAGACCAAGACCAAACGCAAAGAACCAGCGTGTTCAATTAAACACTAATTGTAGCATGTTTTGAGCGAATAACGTTACTTGTTACTCTCAGCATTAACTGCCTATGTTACACATTGGCAATTAGTCTGTAATAGATTTTTTAAAGAGTAATCAAAGATAACATTTAATAAAGAACATTAAAAATTATATTTTCTTATTGTTTCATTTGTCACTTAATTCTAAATGTCTCCCAAAGTTTTAACGAAAATAGGCCTATGACTTACGAGTCAATATGATAGGCTACAAATTTGCACAAACGACTGAGAAATACAATTTTAAATTGAAAGAAATACCTTTTCCCATGAGCACATTAATTTGGCGCTGAGCTACTGAAATACAATCAGAATAAGAAAAATAAAGTGTTGTTAATAATCTGATTTCTTTCAATTCATTAATTGGTTGTTTCATTCATTCTTTAATTTTTCTGATGTTTCTATAATCTTCCTTTTTCTCACTTTTCATTCACTTCTTTTTCTTTTTTTTTGTTTTATTCTTTCATATTTGTATTTCATCATGCAGTCTTTTTTTCAAATTTCATTCTACTACCCTTTCTCTTTCTTTTTCTTTATTTGCTAATCTATTGATTCTTTAATTCTTTTTATTCTTTGTTTTTTTTTATTTCTTTCTGCCTCTTCTTACCGAATATCTTTCTTTCTTTTCTCCATTTTCTTTACTTCATCCTTTCCTTGTCTCTCTTCTTGCTTACTTTTTTCTATCTTAATCTTCTTTTATTTCTCCTCCTTTCTTCTTCTTCTTTTTTTCATTAAATCTATTTTCCTTCCTTCTTTCTATTTTACTTCTTTTTTCATTCATGTCCTTAATGTCTTTTTTCTTATTTCCTTATGTTCAATTTTCTTCCTTTTTCTTACTTGGTATCCTCCTTCATTCTTTTTCTTTCTTGTTTTTATTCCTTTCTGTTTGCAATCTTTCATTTTTCTTTTGTTTTTCTTTCATTCTAGCCTTTTCTCTTTTTTCGTCTTTTGTTTTGTTTTTTGTTCATTCTTTAACTTCTTTTATATTCTTAATTCATTTTTCTTTCATTCTAATGTCTTTCCCTTGTCTTCATTCCTTTTTCTTTTTCTTCATTTTGAATCCTTTCTTTTTCTCTTATAATTTCTCTTTCTTTCTCTTCTTCATTTTGATTTTTCTTTCCTTCCTTTCTATCTTTCTTCTTCTGTTCTTTTCCATTCGTGATGTATTTTTTCGCTTCTATCTGTTTTAAGATTTCTTTTCCTGCTATCTTGATGTCAATTTTTCTTTTCTTTTTTTTCAGTCTTCCCTTTCTTTTATTATTTCCTATTTATTTTCTTCTTTCATTTGACTATCTATTTCTTTCCAGTCCTCTCCGTATTTCTTTCTTCGCCTCGTCTTTCTTTGTTACTGTTTTTCTTTTTCCGTACATTTTTATGTTTTATATTTTCATTCCCATACTTCTTCTTTTGTTTTCTACTACCATGTCTACTTCCATGTTCAATTATAAAAGGAACAACACAGAGCTAATATTGCGTCAGAGAACCCACCATTGTCGGTCCTTATTTATGTTGGTAAGAAGATCTGTGTTAAAAAACGATGTTTGGCATGCCACTTGCATGTTTGAATCGGCCCTATACAGTGTGTCTAATAAAAATTGTAAGTGAAAACCGCTACCCTTGCAATTAGAAAAATATCCTTGTGACATGATGCTTACATCAACGTCAAGAAGCATAGTCTCAGCTTTGAAATACTGTTAGTTTTTAAATTAGAAAGGGGCAAAATCACAATTGTGGCCACTTTTACTACAGTCCCTAGTAAACGTGACCGCAAATTGTGAATCCACCTTTTGCTGTTTACAACAGTATCTCAAGTTAAAACAACAAATTTATGTTGACATAATTTCCAAAACAGGTATTACAGTAGTACTGTTCTGACTGTCAAAGTGGGCATTTTTCTCGTGAACAATTTTTGAGACATGCTGCACACCATGTCTCAATAAATTGTGGGCAAGCAAAAGGCAGCTCTTTTTCGGCACTTAGAAAATATTCTTTGTAATTTGATGCTTACATTAACTTAAAGGGCAAAGTCTTAGCTTTCAAAGCTGTTTGTTTTGTTAAAGTTTGCTTGTTTGTAATCTCAAGATTTTTGTAAACAACAAATCTAGCAGACCTACAGACTCAAGAAATTCAAAATCGACCTGTCTTTTTAGGTATGATCTAACATCACACCCAAAAATTGTTAAAATCCAATCAATATTTTTAAAGTTATTGTGCGAAAACCAATTCGCATATATAATGAGGCTGTGACCTTTGACCTAGACTGGCGGTCTGAAATTGAACTTCACCTGTATCTTTAGTATGATATACCTACACACCAAAATGTTTAAAAATCCGTACAAATATTTTTTCAAGATTATTGGTGTCGGAAACCATTCGCATATATAATGACTTGGACCTTTGACTTTGACCCTGCGGATCCGAATTCAAAAACTTGACCTGTATTTTAGTATGAAATCTACCTACACACCCACTAAAATTTTCAAATCCGTCAAATATGTCTTTCAAAGTTAATGTGGCGAAACCAATTCGCTATATATAATGAGCTGTGGACCTTTGAACCTTTTGACCTGCGGACTCTGAATTTCGAACTTGACCTGTATTTAGTATGATCTACCCTAACACATCAGAAATTTTTAAAATCCGTCAAATATTTTTTCAAGTTTAATCGTGCAGAAACCAAAATAAGGGGCGACGGACGAAGGACGGACAGGTGCAACGCTTAAGGCCCCCTCAAGACTTTGTCGGCGAGGGCATAAAAATGACTCACAATTGTGTACTTTTACGGGAAAAGAGACGGCCTGATGCTATCATTGACTGTAGTAAAAGGTGGCACATTTTTTATTTTTCGCTTTTCGTTGGGAGCTGAACATATCTCAAGGAAAAACAAGCAAAAAGCTGAACAAAATAACGTATTAAAAGGTAAGACTATGCTCTTGATGGTAATGTAAGTATGACATCACAAAAATTGTTCTCATTAAACTCATAAGAGGGCGTTTTTGAGTCTTGCACAAGTTTTTTTGGAAGACATTACTGTATAACATGCCGCAAAATTGCAGTTTGTACATGTACAACAATAAAGATTTATGTAAAATCAAATTAGTTGCTGGTCTCGGGCTGGTCTCGCCAAAAAATCCGAGACGCAGAGGTTCGAGACGCAAGAAGACCAAGACCAGAGGGTTCGAGACCCGAGACCGAGACCAAGAAAGGAGCATGCTGTCTCGAGACTAAGACCAGTCTCGAAGACCCTCCAACACTGTTTGGCAGAGTCCCCAGTCTTTGGAGTTACTACAAACAACCCCATCCCCACGCCAGCAAAAAACAAGACAATTCGCTATCAATCAAGAGAAGCATTCCTCTTTCGAGTTGATCTACAGCATGTTTAAAAGATGGCAGTTTAAACACATACAAAAAGGTAACAGTACAAATAGATCAACTGCACGTTTTAGAAAGTACTTACAGTAACAATTTCCTAATCTATAACATATTCAATCGTATGACATCAATGCAATGGGGGTCATGCAAAGCATCATGCAAAATAGTCATGCAAATCAATGCAGCACCAACAGCAAATAAAGAAATTGAGATCAAAATCCTCATGAAAATATCACTTGCGAGGTATATGTGGTAAGCAGTGATGAAACCTTTGCAATATTTCGGCCTCCGATTAACAATTACCGGTATGGTAAGCACTGTTAAGTTATTCTTCATCATGTTTCAGTGTTTATGTTAATATGAAGACTTTTGGTCAACAATGGTACTACTGTGATGAGCCATTTGTTTCTTCTTCATACTGTTTGTATATTTCATTTGCTTCAAATAAAGACACAAGATAACGAATGAACTACAGTTTAAAAAAAAATATTAGCTACATAATCCTCCATTCTCTAGACAAGGTGGATGCAGTTGAAGAACGGATGGAACGGAAAAGACGAAGTAGGAGTGAGGTATATGGGTGTATTAAAATGATTTTTAGATTTGTAACATCAAAGGTCTAAAATGAAGCTCCTGTGAAAAAAAATGTATTTCAAAAATGAATATTTTGTAACTTTAAAGAAGTGAAAAAACTGATAATCATGGTGACGGATTCACCGTGCTGGCCCATTTCCTCCCACAGAATACTGTGTGCAGATCTAGGGCTATTTTAATAACTCGACCGACAGTGGTAACTGTCAGTGCAGCATAACTTGCCAAAACATTTTTGTAGTCTAGGATGTTTATTTTCGCATTTAAGCACTACTTTGTAGGCTCAGACATCAAAAGTTTGAACAATTTTTAAAATTGAAATTCCATAATGTTAGCATTGGTGTCTTTAAAAGTACAATTGGGTATAATGCGAGTCCTTTCTAGTGTTTGGCATCATACACGTCAACCTAATGTAGTAGGTGAGGAATGAATAATTGGTGATCATGACTAACTACACATGGACATGCTCACTCATTGATTAATTTTTATGCACCTGTGTATTTACAATGGTGAATGAATAATATATTACGACCTCGTCTCACTTTGATAAAAAGATTGTCACATGGCCAAGTCAGCAAAGGCAAATGGAATAGAGGCGTTTTGAAAAAAAATCTCTAAAATCCGACCCACAAAAGATGAAAAAATAACGAGAAGCGGATGTGCAGTTGTAGGAGCGCATATTTCAGGGAATATTTCACTGTGTTTTTCATTTAAAATGGAAATTAATTTTGGAAGATTGCAGAAAAAAAGATATTAATTATATGACCCCATTCTGATAAGCTGTCGCACTGAGTTCCGTGTATTTGAGATGGCGCATAAAGTTTTGAATTAGCAGGTGACAATTCATTGGGATCAAAAAAAATTAACTTTGTTGTCCGTCATGTATAGCAGGTCCATGTTCTGAATGTAATAAATTGTAAAATGACAAGCTTAAAGCATGCACATTTTCATGGCACACCTGTATCAAGAAAGAATCAGCAGCTATGGATAATCAATTGAATTCGGTGATTAATGACAAGCAAACAAAATCAAAGTCAGGGAAATGGATTATTGATATCCAATGATTCATTTTCTAAGCTTTTATTCACCACCCATTCTGGAATATTCTTATGACGCCCAATAGAACTAATATCGCTGCCAGAACCCGCATTTGGGACACTGTGGCATACATATTTCAGAAAGAAAAACAATGTGAATGATGATGATGATGATGCATGATGAGATGATGGATGATGATGATGATGAGATGATGATGATGATGATGAGCACTGTGGTAAACAAATTGTGCCTTTGATTCTCACGTTTCTCTTTCTTCCCTTTTTATGTATTTTTCAGTTTCGTATCGTTCTGCACATCCACGCCAATTCTTGATGGAAGTACCACAGTGATCCCATAATAGGAGTTCAAGTTCTGTGGGGCGCGCGGCGACCCTGGTTTTGACCGAAGACCGCAGAAGTGGCTGTACGCATTCCGTGCCTACCAAGTCTAGCGCCCAAACTTATTCTCTACCATGTAATCGCATTCATAGTCATGAGTTAATTGCTACATGCGCATCCTACGCACCGTGTGAGTAGCCCTTCTACTTGGCAGCACGGGCCTCTGAGACTCAAACGCAAGCGGCGTTGGAAGGTACTCGAAATGACCCTCCTCGTGGTCATACTGTTCGGTATAGTGCTGGGAGCCCCATCCAGCAGTAAAAAAAACAGCTATTAACCCGTCACGAGATCGTCGACAATTTAGGAACGAACAATCACTTGATGCACTTCACATTTTTCGTCACTTTGTTTGGCGTACTCGAATTCGGCGTGAACCCTTTTCTGTACGCGTTTCAGGCGGAGGAGCTATCAGACAGATGCCTCGTGCACATCGTTCAGGATCGAGGAAAGCCCGACGGAAGAGGCTCTAGTGCATTTAGCCGGGCCACCAGGCTGTACTTCACAGCAGCATTCCCTGAATTTCGATTGAAGCATAATGGATTGAAGACCGAAGGGTCGCATAAAGGCCGCTGTCGATAAGGAAAACCTACCCATTTGTGTGACTACAAACACCGTGTGACGCGCCGAATGACATTACCATAAACTTTGTTCAGGCTGTCTGCTAGCAGTCACCTCCAGTCCGTCCCCGTGTCTGGCTGGCTTGTCTATCTGTCTGTCTGTCTGTCTGTCCTGTCTGGGCCTCCGTTGCGCTTTCCCCAAATGACTGGGATGGAGAGAAACCCGATATTTTAATGGACGAACAATGTCCACACGGATTTTACGATTATTGACTGAACCTACTTGGTGCGTCGTGGCGGTTTCAGTGAAGCTCTTGTACATACCTCAAGCTATTTTTAGTCAACAAGACTGAGAAGAACTTATTTGTAATTGAGTACATGATATATTTATTTATTTTTTAAGGATTTGTTTTTCAATGAAAATTCTAACATTAAAATCACTGCAGTTCTTCAGCAGCTACCTTGAAGGTATTATCCAATATAATACCGAGGAATTGGTGTAGACTGTATAGAGTTATAAACACCATACATGATACTCCAGGTCCCGTCTTAAATAAAGAGTTACAATGAATCTTACGAAATGATATCAATTGCAACTTAATGGCCGACATTGGACTGAGCAGATTTACAATCATTTTGGCAACTCTCATAAGACAGGTCCCAGATATGATTTGAACACCGAATAACAGAATTACCGTTCATATTCTGTAAAAAACTGTGTTTACGAGTAAACACTTTTTCTAAACACATTCTTGCAATCACCACTGTAAACATAATACAAAGTTGTAGAAGATTTAAATTTTCTTCTATATTTCAGAGGTATGTCAATCACATACAGGTCGTGTTTCAATTTCTAAATACTAAAGTGTCAACAATCTAAAGCTTACCCTCCCTAGCCCAAAAGAAATGGCAAACATACATTATAACGAATGAAATTTTGAGTTTGAAGGGGTCTTTCTTGCAGCGTCCTATATGATAGTTTATGAGTTGGAAATAAATTATTTTCGCGCTCCCTATAATAGGGTGGTGGTATCAATTCACACTAAGCATCGTAATTTAGTTTCAGTATTTCCCGTGAAAAGGTCTTTGATGGCTTGGAAAAGACTTCCAACAAAAAACTGTTTCCTCTGACAGGGCGGTCTCAGAAAAGACGACAACACTCCGCCGCGAAGACAAAAGCGCCTCCTATCTTCATAAGACAGTGGTAAGGAGGATTCGCTTTCATATTTCAGAAAGCGCATCTTCAAGTTTTTAATTTCTTATTTATTTCTTCATTCTAAAGGCCGGTTTACTATTGAAAACAAATACTAATTTACCTTGTCATTATGACTTGTAATACATTAGATATATATGATGTGAAGACAAGGCCATCATCTTAACATATGTAGGCCTTAATCTTCCTTAAACCACTGCTCTTTTATGAAGATAGGAGGTTCTTTCCTCTTTGCGGAGTGTTGTCTTCTTTCTGAGACGGCGTCAGAGGAACGTAATTATTAACATTTTTTGTTTGTTGAAAGTCTTTTCAAACCATCAAAACCGTTTCACAAGAAATATGAAACCGAATTACGATGCTAGTGTGAATTATATCACCCTACCCCTATAGGGAGGCGAAAAATGGTAAATTTTGTGTTCCAGCCCCTCTGCCGTGAGTGCGCCTGCATTTGATAATCTTTCCGCTTGGAGAAGAAAGGAGAAAGAATATTCATTGATTACTTTTCAAAGATTTTTATTTTAAATAATAAACTCCATTAGGACATCATTACAGAAAGACCCCTTCAACTCAAAATGCATGCGTTATAGTGTATGTTGCAATACCTTTGAGTAAGGAGGGTAGAGTTTCTAGACACATCTTTGCTATCACTTTCTGAACACACTTTCTACAGTGATACTAAAGGTGTTAAGATTAACACCATACCCAGTATCTATCTTGGGCAACACTTGTATGTTAAATTTAACGTATAAGTTTTTGCAGTATGCGGTGTAACGTGCTTGTCCGGCAGAAGAGCCTCAGCAAATGTTCCCGGCAGAGAAGGGCGTTAACCTTTAGTTGCCTCTAACTTGAAAACCATAGTCTCTTTTCACATGAAATCAAAGTAGTGTAGTGTGATATTTTTAGATCCTTCTGTCAGTCTGTTAAGTGCAAATATCAAATAAGGCAATATTTCTCAAATTAGAGTATATTTAGAGTTAGCGCCCTTCTGCCGGACAAGCGATGAAATAGACGTTGTCTGAGGAAAGTATTATTTTGAGTATAAGTGTTATTTTGAGGACTTTTGGTGATACCATGATTGTTTCTGTCCTGAAATAACACCTTTCATGTTATAAATGAATACCATGTCGTATCCGTGCCGGCAATAGGATGTGTGATGGAAACAGATGGAAAAAATAGAAAAATGTCTTTTTACTTTCACGTAGTCAATATAATTATATATATATGTAAAGTGTAGGTTTATAATGTATAAAAAAAGAACTATAACTGTACATGAAAAATAGTTGTTATTTTTGTTACAAAGTTACATGATATTTCGCCTTGATATTAAAATGTGGTTGCATGATTAGATGTTGATATCCATGATGACTATTAACGGAATACACGTTAACTATCGAATCTAGTTCTTAATTCGTTACAAGGATGCCATTTATACGAAATTCATATTATGAATGATGTAATAAATACGATATGATAATTATTGTT
>JZLH01S0224661.1:0-15409 GCA_001188425.1 Eucidaris tribuloides
CCGTAATCGAAAATAATCCTATTGGTTGAACACACATTTATATAATAAGAGGAGAGAACAGACAGCGCTCCACGTAGCAGTGGCAGATATCGTATCGTTAGCAACACTATCCGCTTTATATATTCGCTATGAATGCAAACAGGGGCGAGAGAGTAGACAAGAACTACGTAGAGTGGAGAATATAAACAACAGGTTGTAAGTAATATACGCATTATTGTTATCTACACCCCTTACTTTGTTTGGTTGGCTCGCGGGTCCACCGAATATTGCCGACAGCGAGAGCCGAGCAGATGTCAATGAACAGAGTCGGTGAGTCAGTATTTTCTTTCAAGACATCGCAACAAGTTAAGAGAAAATATCAATCATGAATACATAAAGTCCAAGTCTATGGACATTTATGAATGCAAATAGAGTTCTTACATGATGTAACTGAAGCTCTAATTCTAAATAGCTATTTGCCTAACGTACTGATCTGAGGTGATTTGATTCAATGCTTCTTTTTTCATGTTTATTTGAGTCAGATACCAACTGTTTTATGATCATTTCTTTTTCTCATTGCAGCGGATCAGGATTCTAGGATAATGATGGAGATGGACCAAACCATATTGCAATTGAATATAGGGTGACCTCTGTTAGCCATGGTCATTACATGATTTTAACAGAGCGGTCATCGTCATTCTGATATATCTCATCTGCTCAATGAACAAGACATCAGTATTCAGCTTTCTCCCGTACAGAATACTATGGATTACAAATACTTTCAGCATATGTATCCAAACGAATTATAATTTTATTGAAATCCTAGAAATAAAATTGTAATGGCAATTAATTAACTAGCCAAATTATTCTACCATACATTATTGGATAAATAAAAATAAGACACAATATGTGCAGAAGAGAAAAAATTTTGCGTGTTGGGCCTTTCATTGAGTGTGTGTTTTTAACAATGCATATGTAAAATAGTGTATGGCAATTAAATCCCTTTGAAGTATAATGAAGCAATCATAAAATTGAAGATTGAGCAATATTCCTGTACTTTATACTTCTCTGTATCAACCGTTTACAATTTCAAGGTTAACATTCAGTTAATTTTTATCCACAAGTGGAACAATGATAGGAAGTTTAGAAGGCGTTTCATTTTTTGTCATCACCACTACTGAACTTCATTTTATTTTAGGACTTTCGATGTCGTATATATGTTTGACAAAAGTTATTGCTTGCTAATCTAAATGTGTTATTTTAGAAATATATTGCATGTGTATTTGCAGGGGTCCGTGTCAGGGTAAAATCTAGGGGAGTGCGGGCGAAATCTGTTTGCGAAAAGTTTTTGTGGCCAAAAATTTGCGCCAAATAATCATCCTGAAAAGGCCTTAATGAAAATTAAGTGGGCGGGGGGTCGGGGAAATCTTTTTCCGAAAACACCAAAACTCCCCATTATTCTTTATTTCTACTTTGAAAAAATAGCGGGAGACAAACCCCCTCCCCCCCCCCCAGTGCACCACCCCCTTGCTTGTTTGTGATATGATCCAGAACTTCAAAACTATATATGAACCACGGGCATGTGAATTTCAAGCTAAGTGAAAACCGTGACAGTACTAGTTATTTGATTGTACTGTACTAAAGTTAATTACGAAAGATTGTCAAATTTCAGAACTGCCATGAATAAGACTGTACATTGAATATCATATCATGTACTAGGACACATTTTTCTTCATTATTATATCACCTTGCCACCAGAATTTATGCTCAATCCAAGAGGGTAACAACCATTGTCATCAACAAATATAATTAAGGTCTGCCATTGATCAAAACCATTATCAGAACAGAAGCAGTCAATGAATTGGAGATCTCTATTTGTTAGAAAATCAGTTCCCTGTAGCATGTTAAGCATATGTGTATTGGTGTTTTGAAAAGTGGTCTTATGATTGTACACATTTAATAACTCTATGGATCTTCAAATTCTGTTCAACAACACGCTGTGTGTGACAAATAATACGGAGAATTAAAATCATGAGATTAATACAATGATTTTTATACTAATATTCATTTATGTGGTATGTTCAGGACTTTATGTGGTGCTTTGTGTAATGTGTAATTGTGTGTTTGTGGTTTGTGTTTGTGTGGTGTGTGTGTGTTGTGCGTCGATGAGTGAGTGACTGAGTGGTGAGGTGATGTGTGTGTGTGTGTGTGTAATGTAATGTATTCTGTAGGTGTATGTGTATGTGTGTAGTATGTGTGTGTGTGAGTGTGTGTGTGTGTGTGTGAGAGAGAGGTGTGTATTATGTATTTGTGTGTGGAGTGTGTGTGTGTATGTATTGGTGGTATGAGTGTGCTGTGATGTATGTATTTGTGTGTATTGTATGTGTGGCTGTATGTATGGTGTGTGTGTGTGTGGTGTGGTTGTTACTGTAAGAGGAGTGGTGTGTAGTTATGTAATTGTGTGTGTGGTGTTGTCTGTGTTCTGTTGTGGTTGGGTGGGTGGGTGTGGGTTGGGTGTGTGTGTGTGTGTGTATGAAGTATTTTGTGTGTGTGTGTTGTGTGTGTGTTGTTGTGTGTGTGTTGTGGTGCATGTGTTTGTGTGTGTGTGTTGGTGTGTGTGTGTGTTGTGGGTGGTGGGTGTGGTTTGGGTGTGTGTGTGTGGATGTGTGTGTGGTGTGTGTTGTGTGTGTGTGTGTGGTTGTGTGTGTTGTGTGTGTGTGTGAGGTTGTGTGGGTGGGATGGGGGAGAAGAAGGATTGCCTCTTTCTTGTTTAATCCCATAGTTATTGTGAGAAGGAAAAACAAAGGAATCAGCAGTTGGATTAGGAGTAATTTTCTTTGGGGCAATCAAGCAGACCATGGCGTTTTTGTTTTGTTTTTTTTTTTTTGGGGGTAGGGCAGATTGATTGTATTATTAAGATTAAATACCAAAGACATTAAATACATGCTGAACTGGTAAATCTAAATATTCTCACCGGTAAATTAAAATTCACTCAAATGGCACGATGTACCAACTGAATCATCAGAGCGCGTCGATCCTGGTTTTCATAGGAGGGCGATCGGGCCCCCTTCCACCAAAGAAAAATCTGGGGGGGGGGCAAAATATCGATTTGCCCCCCTCCCCCTCCATAATTATGACAACTGTACTAAAAAAATCATAATATGCATTGGAATGATAATGTTTATGAAAAGCATTGGAAAGCACTATAGAACCTTGAACACGGCATAGTAATAAATACTGTTAAACATAAAAAATTCAATTTTGCGGTGCGCTTTGGCGAGCAAAACTTTGGCTTTAGGAACGATTTCGCGCAGAGCGCGCCAAATTTTGGCATTTTTCATCTTTTGCCCCCCCCGCCCCAATCGAAACATGATCGACGCCCTGGAATCAATTTCATGCACTAACGGAGAAACAGCCCTCTCTCCCCCTCCCCAAAACAAAAGGAAGAAAAAATGAATAAAATCCCAAAACAGTTCGTAGTCTGGTTACTCGCAAAAGACCTCAAATCTTCCCTACAGTGGGGGAGGGGCTTCTTAGCCCACCATTATCACTCCGCTCCAGCTTACGACGCCTCTGACACTCAAATATCGTTATCAACCCTCTGCTGGTTATAGAAAGTCGAAATATTCGTTCTATAACCCGCAACGGTCAAAACTTGTTTTGTTACCATGGAAACGGACTGACCAATCGAATTGATCGTTACAAAGTACATACGGCTACGCAGTGGTTTTTTTTCTTGTATTCCCCGCAATTTTGGGATCGCAATGGAAAATTTGATGTACGGTTCACAACAGTGGGGAACTCTAGTGACAAAATTCTTCTTGTGTAACCCACTGTGGAGTATGCTACGTCGAAAACCCACTATTGCGTCACCCGCTGCGGGGTGAATATCAACAGTCTTAATTTTAATATAACACACATTCTCCGTAGACCCCAAGCCCGAGATATCTCGTTCTTAGTCTCGAAAGGGTTAACATAATCAAGTCTCACTCCCTTGTGTCCCAAAAGACATCCAGTATGTCATTGTATATGATCAGCTGGTCTTGTCCCCCACCCCCACCCCCTTCCTGCACCCTCACACATCCAACACTACACCTTCACATACATGTAAATGGGGTATATGTGATGACTGAAGAGTATGTTTAAAAGCTCTCACAAGTAACATTGGATAAATGTGCTAACTGGTTATCTGGGACCTCGAAATTGACCTTTACAAGCACGCTTTGGAAATCACACCTTGAATCAGTCGAACCCCAAACGTAGCCCTGCAACAGCGGAATCTGACGCAGGCAGGGCTGCATAATTAATACTAATCATGTAGCCGCAGTACAGAATAAATTACTTTCACACCACTCCCTCGCCAAATTGCGTCCACCAAGATTAATGGGTTCTTACTTCGCGAGTGGAAAAAGCAGCCCTTTTCATTCTTTCTGCCTCGCGTTTTACGACGTTCTTGGTGGTCAAAATGAGCATCTTGGGAGGTGGTCTTTTGGCAGAGTCCACTGAGGTGTTCTCAAACACCTTACCTGGCTAAATCTTTGTATATTCAAGAAGTCCCTCTGTAAGTTGTAAAAGTATTGCATTTTTTTTCTTGGACATACATTGGATTCCGTGGTTGAGTACATCAATTACTTCATTGTAAGGGGGATGATAAAACACTCTGTGCTGCAGTGGCACAACAAACAAAAACATAACAATGAAAACATATGGCTATTGTAGCAAATTCTTGTTCTGAAGGAGATCTGCTATAAAACTCTAAATCTTGAACTTGATTTAATTCATGTTGTATTTTACTAAGTTTGTATATTTTACAGAACATAGTTTTTAGACAAAACTGGGCACATAAGTAAATTGTTTCAATACTATATATTTGTTCGTTTTATTTATTTATCTAATTTATTTATTTAAAGCCCAAGTATTCTAGTTTTGATAAATGATAACAAAATGAAATTCTTTGTTATTACGCTTTTGGATAGACCTATACAATCTATCAATGCCCTGAAAATTGCTCACTCTGAAACTCTTCCATCTCATAGGTAATACTGCTACATGCTCTCTGATAACTAAACATCACATTTTGTCATCATGAACAAATTTTCAGTAGGTTTGATATTGTTTTCTGACATCTGGGGTGACACTAGAATACTTCGTGAAAGATGGACGAAAACGTCTGATTGACTAAACCTATACTTGGGCTTTAAAAAGTATTTTTTTATTCATTTGTTTATTTATCTACTAATTGATTTATTAATTGATTTATGTATTTATTCATTTATTTACTCATTTATTTATTTACATTTCTAATAATATCAAATATATACATTCATCAATACATGTATATTTACATTTTAATCATAGATTCACACAAAAAGGTTCTACCATAAAGTAAAATTTTTTCACTAAATGTGTCACTTTCTTTTTATAAAGTAATGATTTATTAATGTCATCTATAATGGACAGTATGACAACAATAAATCATGGTAAAATGTAATTTTCAAGCTAATGGGCTGATTGCCATAACTATCACACTATATTATTTAAGTGTGCACAGTGAGTGTATCAATCACCCATTGAACATGGATGCTACAAATTCAGTAATTTAATTAAATTACAAACCAATAGATCTTAATAAAAGTTAGTCATTAAGGGACAGGGGGAAATAACATCTTTCCAGTATAATTTATGTTTTATCAGTGAGTAGATTTTGTTATTGTGTAGTCACTTTCCAATACATCAAAATGCCACATTTAAATGTATTCTATGAACCAAATACAGAGCACTATGGGTTCCACTTTAACAAGGTGATACCTGAAATGAATATTCTGACTGAGGATGTTAATATGAAAACGAATGGGCTCAGAAGCAAAAGGTAATTATATGGGTCCTGAATTTGTTGCAGTTAGCAGCGACTCTGCACTGCTCAGCACTAAATTTCAGGTTCAAATCTTGCTATGTTATTCTTTTTCTGGGTCATTGAAAATAGATTGCAATCTCAAAATTGGAATTAATGACCTTACACACAATAACAAATCTCTGACATCACAGTTAGAATTTAGAATTCTAGTTAAAGGTAAATGACATGATTGGGGGTAGTCCTCAACATGGGCTGAAACTACTCTAGAATCAAGTAAACTATGCAAGGATTCTATATTGACAATCTTGAAGTCAAACGTTGACTTCAAGCGAAGTCAAACGTTGACTCATTCTAAAATAACTACTGTCAATATTCCTCGTGGCAGGCAACCCTTCTGCGTGGGTCTCTATGGGTCCTATTTTTATTGTGCCCCAATAGAATTAATGTTCATGCTTGATTCTCCTTAAATAAACAATTTGGAGACAAATCCTTCCAGCTGGGAGATCCACTCCAGCTGGTGTATAGTTGGTATATATTTCAACTCATTTGGTTCTTGATGCATTTTCAAGTGTTCCCAATCATTCCACTAACCTTTAAGAGGCCTCGCCGTGACTCTTGTTCCTGTCAATCAACCACTGTAGCGGATGCACAGGGCATATATACACGTGTACATGTGCTTTGTAGCACAAAAAAGTGGATGAAAGCTATAAACATTTATAAGCTCCACATCCAAATTTGCTTTTTAGAGGTCAAGCCATTCACACAAGGAAAATGCTCTGTGATTTGACAAAATCATAATTAGCAAACACCTCTGGAGCATGATTTGAATTTTGCAATTGACTTTGTAATTGTGATTCTAGTTTGCTTTCACACGGCTTAAAGGTAAATGACATGATTGGGGGTAGTCCTCAACTTGGGGTAAAACAATTCTAGAATCAAGTAAACTGTGTAAGGATTCTATTGAGAAAATTTTGTAATCAAAATTTGACTTGTTCTAAAATAACTTCCATCAGTATGCCTTGTGACAGACAAATCTGTTGTGTAGCTTTCTATGGGATCTATTCCTATCAGGGCTCCAGAGAAACAAAATACTTATATGTTCATGCTTGATTTGGCTTAAGCAAACATATTCAAGATAAATTCTTCCAGCCAGGAGATACACTCCAGCTGGTGTATCCATTGTACCAGTATATCTTTCAACCAGTTTGGTTCCAGAGGCATTTTTTATTTCTCTCAATTATGTCACTGCCCTTTAATATATTGTAATAAGTGATAGGTGATTGCAATTACACTTGTAATCACGATTTGGTCACCGTGTAAAAATGGTCTATATGAAACTATATATGAGTATATATCTTTGGTTGTCCGGCAGAAGGGCCTGAACAGTAAATTTTCTCTAATTTCAAAAATATTGCCTTGTTTGATGCACTTAACAGACTGGCAGAAGGATCTAAAAATATCACACTACTTTGATTTCACGTGAAAAGAGCCAAACTTACGATTTTAAGTTAGAGACAAGTTAGTGTTTAGGCCCTTCTGCCGGACAAGCGATGATCTGAGCATATATCCAAGGTCTGAGTGCTAGACTACAGTGCTATACAAGCCAATATCGAGAGGTGACAATTCAAAAACAAACCTGGAAATATCTGATCCCCAGGATCAAACATTTATCAGCGACTACGTAAGAATCTCACTAAACCGACAAAAACATGACACCATACAAATCCATCAATCATTCATCGGAACTAATCACCATCCAATAACCTTTGGAGCTGTTGCTATGGCAACACCAGATTTCAATGATGAGTGAAAAGGCTATGTTAGGGTCCATGGTTGTGGGGATACTCAGTCAGCTCAATTAAGCACGTACCTTTGTCAACGAGTATAGCAAATGGGATAAGAAAAATATGGTAACATGTAAAACTGAAGAACACCTTCTTGTTTTGGTGCAAATAATATTCATGACCTTATGTTTCTATGGAAATGTGAAACAAAGCTTCAAAATATATTCACAAAGAAAACTGTAAGAAACCTAAATAACCCCCCCCCCCCCCGAAGGAATATCACAAAAGGTGATGATAATAACCCCGCCCCATCAGGACGACTTTATGCATCATTACCATGACAACACAGTTTCTGACACATTCCAAAAAACAAGTCTTGCACATCTTCCTCCCAAGACCACCGTGTGCACCAAATTTCATGAGCACTGCTAGAAAAAATATGTAGTTTGATCCACAATATTTTCCCGATTTGTTGTCATTATATGCTGTTATCATGGCAATGCACTATGTAGTTTCTGACACATTCAAAGAATAGGCCTATATCTTGCACATCTTTATCCCTAAGTCCAATGTGTGTGCCAAATTTCCTAAGCATTTCTCAAAAACTGAAGTACTCTGATTCACCAAATTTGCAATGGACAAACTGTCCAACTGAATGCCCAACTGATAGCATGTTGATTCCTATATACCCATTTAAACTTTGTTTTGTGGGGGTATATAAATCCAAGCAACAAATAACCTTCTACATGTATACTGCTTTCATTGTGGCAAAAAAAATTAAAAGATGACAATGTACCTTAAAGCCACTGTGACTACAGTGACTACAGCTTCAAAAAAAAAATGTGAGCTACAAATCCGCCATGCTTTGATAAGGTCTAAAAATGAAGCCCTCAAAAAAATTGTATTTCAAAAATGATAATTAGTGTTTTAACGAAAGTGAAAATCTACAAGCAGTCAAGTTGACCGGATTCACCTGCCTATTTCCTTCCATATACTTACTGTGTGCAAATCTTGGCTATTTTATCCTCCACCGGAGTGGAAATTATTTATTAATGCATATCTTGCCAGTGGCAGCATAACTTTCCAAGCTTTTTTTTAGGGTGTTTACTACTAGCTAAGATATCAACATTTGACAATTTTTTTAAATTGAAGCTTCACAATGTTAGCCTATTACTTTAATGCTACTGAAAAACAAAAATGACAAATGCAGCTCCAATAGTTTCTATTGATCATACCTCATTTGACACTAATTGAAAATTGATTTAACCCATTAGCTCCTAGATTCTGTAATTCTTTATACTGTAGATTTGATACATGACACATCACAATTCTATAGCCAATGGGTGAGTCCAGGGTTTATACACTTCCACAATTTCAAAATTCACTGACTTTCCAGAGCAAAAAACTGAAAATTTCCATGACCATTTTTTCTAAGTGTGTAAAAATAAATCATCCCAATACTAGCAAGCTCCCAATGAAGGGTCATTTTAAATTTTAGAAATATCTTGACTAAATGATTTTCCCTGACTTTCCCGAAGAAGTTGATGAATTCCCTAACCTTCCCTGACCTTTTGCTTCTGGAAAAAGTATTTTCAAATTCCCTGATTTTCCAGAAATTCCCTAACCTGAATGATCCCTGCTTAACTCTTAATGTGCCTAAGTCGCAAATATGCGCCACACAATACATACAATGTCCACAGAGCTGTAATTTCCATGGCACATTAAGATTTGATCTCGTAAAAAGGCCTTGATTCTTCATACTGTCACATATGACACACCACACAAAAGAAAGGAAAGAAGAGCAAAGAAGGAAAGAAAGAAATTTTAACAAATCAATAATTTATGATTTCATTCAAATGGTGAAAGACAGTCTTCCCCTGCCATGTGTGCTGAGTGGGTATGAAATCAAATGTCTGTAACATTGCCCTCTTCTATTCACCACCAACAGAGGGTGCACTTTCTGATTTCGATAACATTCTACTGGCAATAAACAGAATTGAAGGTTGAGTAATGATGACTCGGTGAGCACTGCATGTATGTACATGGCAGAGACTCCAACCCTAAACACCTCTCAAGCGGGAGATTTTCCCGCCGAGACCCCCTAGCAAATGTGAGACTCTGACTCAATGTGCGCGTAACCCACATCACCAGTGTATAGCACGAAATCCCTTGCGGCCGGAGGCCATTTTTAGGTTTTAGAAGCTCTCTGGTGCTATATAAAGCTTATTTTTGAATGTGTAACAACACTATTTTTGAGTTCAAATCCACTGATTCAGATTCATTTCTTTTCAAAAAGCTGGTTGGGTGGGAGAAAAAATGAGAAACACAGCTAGGCCGGAAGAAATTAAAACTCAAGCGGAAGGGCGGGAGATTTTGCGGAAATGAACTCAAAGCAGGAGATCTCCCGCAGAAAATAGGAGAGTTGGAGTCTCTGAAATGGCATGTAGTGTGTTTGTGTGTGTGCTGGGGGTGGGGGTGATGGACTGTGATTGATGTACATGAAGTAAATTACCATTTTTTAAGGTCCTTGGGTGGATTTAAATAGTATACATTGTGTGGTTAGAAACTCACTGTGTACAATGTACATGTCCATGTAATAGTTTATTCTATTACCAAAGTATATGTATAAATCGACATCAGGGATTGATCAGAAGTATGATTGTTTGTTTGCAGGGTTGGGTTTCTTCCTGAAAAAAACTAGTTTTTTCCAGGACAGCGGAAAAAACTGGAAGAAAATAGTTTTTTCCTGTTTTTACCGGAAAAAACTGGAAAAAACCTCCAAACAATATTTCATGGATCTTTTTCATGTAAAATATTGCATACATGTACATATGTAAATTACATGACTGTGTTGGGATTGGTTCACAGGGCTCAAAATATATTTTTTTTTTCTCACGGGAGCTCTTTTGGCTAAATTTGGCTACAATTTACATCGTGTCTATGGGAATTTTCAGGGGCTGTTTTGACATTTTCGAGGGCTCTTTTTTGCATTACAGGGGCAAATCGTCCCAAGCCCCCATGTATTTTGAGCTCTTTTGGTTCATATTTATTGTTTTATTCTTCAGCATCATGGCATAGTTATATTTTCCTCAACGCAACTCGCACATCTTTGGCATCCACTTTGCATGTGTTAACTACTTAGAGGCTTGTTTTCATATTCAATTCATTCAGCATACTTTGAGAGTGCCTGACTGCCACAAACATAACTATATCACTGATATTATGACTGGCATCAAAGCAATTCTCTTAAAACTTCTGACAAAAAGGTGACCAATTTAAGTGTCTGGCACAACAGCTTACACAAGGCTAATTATTTGACTATTTTTCTCCATGCTATAAACTGAGCTGTATACAATGTTACAGTACAATCAATTGAGTACAGTTAGTTGCATGGAGAAGTGACCATGAATAGGAGGGAATCAGGAAACTATGATTAGAAGTCCATAACCAAAACAGGGGAGGACAAAAGAACAAATGAGCTGTCCTGTTTTATTATAGTTATGATAGTTTATTAATGAAAATCTTGAATAAATAATGAAAAAAGAAACACTTAGGTTTTTTCCGTTTCTTCCGAAAAAGCGGAAAAAAAACGGCGGAAAAAACCGCCTGCGGAAGAAACTGCCAACCCTGTTTGTTTGTATTAAACCCACCATTGTTTGGCGGGAGCTTGATAATTACAAAAAGGATAGAAAGTATACCCTATGGAAGCATACCTTTTGAGAAAAGGGACTTTTAACCCGTTGGCTATGGGAACCGGATGTGCCCTGTGTCAAAGGCCAAGCATAGTTTTGGTAAATGGTAAGAAATAAAATTCTTTGCAATTATGTTTTTTAGATACACCTATATGATCTATCAATGCCCTGAAAATTGCTCGCACTGAAACCCTCCCATTTTTGAGAAATTACTCAAAATGTAAAATCTTGGGTCCCGAGATTTTCCATAGGTAATGTACATGCCACTAAATGCTCTCCTTTAATTTAATCATCGTAATTTGTCATTATAAACAATTTTCAGTAGGTTTGATGTTACTTTGTGAAAGATTTTGTCTGATCGACCAAAACTATACTTGGGCTTTAACTCTATGGGATTTTCAGAGTCTCATCAAAGGTCTCACTGTGTGTGGCAATGTTTTGCGAGTAAGGACAAAATTGTGATTCAACCTGTTGGAGATGACTTGATTTCACTATAACATGTATGTTTCATAGACCCCAACACGAGTTATCTTGTACTTAGTCTCCAACAGGTGAAAACACCTTATAAGCAGACATTATGAAGGGATTATCAGATTATCCTGAAACTTGGCACTCCTATTATGACTACTTTTAACCTTTCAATGCAATAGCTCGCTCCTTTCAAAAGGTAATCAATTCAAAGGTAGAAGATGGAACAAGTTTAATAAAGAATAAAGGGGCAGCTCTAAAACACATTTGAACAATTCAAAATCAATGAGACTTTGCAGAAGAACTTACAAACTGTAGCTATCTGATAGAGCACAATGTAAACTCCAACTTTTATAGAAGTGCAATGATAAAATTCATGAAGCACAAAGTTTGTCCATGAAAATAAAACTTCCCATATCCTTTGTAAACTACTGTTTATAAAGTATACATGCAGTAGCAGTACTAGTATACAAATAGTGAATGGTCACGAGTGCAATGGTACAAGATTTAGCATGAGGTGAAATATTGAGATACCGAAAGCGAAATCTTGTTCCATTGCACGAAAACAGAACATTCATTATTTGATTTATACAACACCTCGGACATTTACGGGCTTGTTTCAGGGTTTGAACGTTATAAAATCTTGATTTTACTCAGCGAGCTTTATAGTTGGCATTGAGCACACTCACAATGACGGCGCCTTCTCAAGATTTCTGTATGCGCACGCAGTATTGTGTACGCTTATACTCCTACAAATTACACGCGTGTGCCGAATCTTAATACGCTGAGCCAAGCGCACGTGACACAAACGCGCGTAATTGATTGATGCGCAACCGTAGTTCAATGGTGCGAAACTGCTTTAACGAGACTGCAACCCGTGTATAATAATGTACATGGTTGATGACATCAGCAGAGTGCAATGGTGCGAAACTGCTTTAACAAACTGCACTCCGCGTACCGAGCGAGTGCAATGGTGCGGTTAGCGTATGCCATGTTAAGCGCAGTCGACCAATCGGATGGCGTAAAATCTTATTAGGTGTTGTATAATTACTATGATCATTGGTATTAGTACTAGGTTAGTAGTACCAGTAGCAGTAGTGATGATAATAGTAATGGCAGTTGTAGTTTATAGTACTGATTTTAGTACTGTAAACTATCCCCCCCCCCCACAAAAAAAAAAATCACAAGCACTTCACTTTCGCAAAATTTTGCGAGGAGTCGAGATTTATGAAAGTAAAATGCACATGAAAGCTTTTGTGTACACATCTTTTGAATGCCAATACAAGACTTGGTCAGCGATTCGTGAAAGTGTCACCCAAATGAAACGACCATGAGCTTCTATTTGCAAAAGTTTCATGTTGCCAAAAATTAGTGTTTTACAGTAATTGTTAAGTAGCAGAAGTAGTTGTAGTATTGGTAGTAGAAGTAGGAGTAGTAGTATTAGCAGTAGTGGTTGTAGTAGAAGTAGTAGTAGTATTTAATGGTAGGAGTAAGTAGTTTTGGTAAAAGTAGTAGCAGTAGAAGTAGATGTAGAAGTAGAAGTAGTAGAAGTAGTAGTAGGAGTAGGAATAGTAGTACATGTAGTTGAAGTTGTAGTAATAGTAATAGTAGAAATAGTAGTAGCAGCAGTAGTAGTAGTACTAGTATTAGGAGTAGTAGTAGTACTAGTAGAAGTAGTAGTAATAGTAATAGTAGTAATAGTAGTAGTAGTACTAGTGGTAGAAGTAGTAGTAGAAGTAGTTGTAGTAGCAGTAGCAGTAGTAGAAGTTGTAGAAGAAGTGTGCACTGGTGTGTTTTGATTTAAGTACAGTAGTTGTAAAACAGCAGAAGCAGCCGTGGCTTTATTAGTAACATGATTATCTAATCAATACTTACTTGGTCTTCAATGTGTATGATCACTGTAACTTCTTTCTTTTCTTTGTCTATTGCATCAACAAAGTTGTCTTTACTTAATCTGATCAGCTGTCCAAATCTGGGACTGTAACAAAGAGAGAGAATACAAAATACATGTACTATGAATTCAGTACACTGTCTGATGGTTAACATAGGGGATTGTGCATAATATTGTAAATATAAACAGGTAAAGTTATTCATGTGCCTCCTTGAAGAAAACCCCGTTCTGATAATACAGGCAAACTCCGTTATAACAAGAAAGAAGGGACCCACATATTTTCCTTGCTTTAGCCGATTGTTCGCTATGAAAGTACATGATAAAATCATGCAAAAACATATATATATATACGGGATTAAATACAAACAGATTTCTACCGCTACTGCAGTAATGTTTTTATGGTTTTGTGATATGCTGACTAATTGCCAACATTACTAGCCTGCATGTAACACTACATAAGAAAATCATATGCTTGCTCTACTGAGCAAGTGCCTTTTTCCCTTACTTTCCCCGACTGGCAATTTTTGTATTTACCCAGGGCAAACAGGCAAGCAGATTTGTTGTGCCTGGCAAGCACAAGTCATTGGTTGTCCAGCTGAAGGGCCCTAGCATATGTTCACGGCAGAAGGGCCTTACCAGTAAATTTTCTCTCATTTGAAAAATATTAATTTTTATTTGATGTTTGCATTAAACAGACTGACAGAAGGATCTAAAAATATCACTGAACTTTGATTTCAGGTGGAAAGAGCCAATGGTTTTCATGTAAAGGGATAATTTAGTGTTAAACAGGGCTTGACCTTAACTTTTTTCTTTAGGGAGCCAGCCGGGCTCCTCAGGGACTTGTCAAGGGAGCAAAATTAAGCTTCGGGGAGTCACGTTTCCCTCAGTCATAACTGCCTGTATGCCTGTATCTCTAAATCTTAAAGGCAGTGGATCTCATTTGCAAACATCCCCACAGACCAGGAAACGGTAACCCATGACCTTAGGCTATTGATGAAGGGCATATCTGTGAAATCTGGGGGTCAGTAATTACTTAGAATTTGACAAATGCGAAAGAAAAACAATAGCCGTTTAGTGTACGTTCTATGGTAGGAATTTTTCTCTCGCGAGAAAAAATTCAAATCAGAGTCTAACGGTCACTATAATTCCACTAAAACTGAGTTTCTAGCTCCCATATTTTGCTAAAGGTTACCAGATGGCATTTTCTTCAAAATGCCATTGTATTTACACAATGTTAATTTTTAGGCATGCAAAAGAGATGCCCTGCCTTTAAAGAGCCAGGTGGGCTTTTTTCATACACTTCTAAAGAGCCTGTAGCAATTCTGGGGGGCCAATTGTCCAAGGGCCCCTGCTAAAGTCGAGCTGTGGTTAAGGTCCTTTGGCCGGGAACATATATGCTAGAACCCTTCCGCCAGACAACTGACAAAAAATTCTCACCGATTTTGTTGCAGATTCATCATCATCTGTTTCATTCTTTGTTCCCGATACCGCCTCATGAATTCATCTTCCATCATTGAGTCCAGTTCCAACTCTTTAAGTTGCTCTTCCTCCTTAGCTTTTTCATCATCAAGCTGAGTGGGAAAGGAAAGGATGTTGTGTGTGAAACATACACGTACGCAGGGGGGGTGTTTGGGGTGTTCAAACACCCCCCTTTTTACAGGAAATCACCCCCCTTTTTTCACGATATCACCCCCTTTTTCTTAAAAAGTGGGGTGTCTGAAAATGAGAAATAAATGATTTT
>JZLH01S0224685.1:0-14831 GCA_001188425.1 Eucidaris tribuloides
CTCTAATAAAGGGCACATACATGTAAGCAGTGTATACTAGTATGTACATGAGCTAGCATGGATCTTTTTCATGTAAAGTATTGCATATATGTGACCCGTCACGCCAAAAGGAGCCACAAGTCGATTTTGGGGCCCAGTTGTTTTTTGCCGTATTCTTTATCTCCATATTCCAAGCTTTATTTTGGTATATTGCATGTTGCATAAAAGCAAGTATGCCCGGAGAAATTCTACTTCAAACAAGGAGCTTTCACCGTGTCACGAAAATCTACTTTATGAGAAAACCGCTGTCAAAGTGCAGCGTCCGTTCAAAATGCGAAACCGCGATCGCGCTGAAATTCTGATAAAACCGAGGGTAAAAACTCCCTAGCAATAGTACATTTGCATTGCTCATCATTCTTGAAATTTTGCATTTGGAATTTATAGGTTTGCAGAAAGTGCTATTTTCAGTTTGAACGAATTTGGTAAGATTTTAATGCTCGTTTGGTGTTTACCAAAAACACATTGAGTTCTTGACCATCTGCGTTATTTCCGCTCGGTGCATGTACCTTGCGAGGCGGGTCACAGGTGACCATGGACGCCAGACACTGGGGGGGGGGGGTTCTTAAGGTGAGAGATTTGACACAATAAATTTCCACAAGTAGTAATTGCTTGTAAGTCGACTGTTCATACTAATTTGTAAAGTTCGGGATTAAATAAACTGAGATTCTCAAGGAACACAATAACTTCTTATTGTCTACTATATCGCTATTCAATTGATGCATAACTGCGCCAGCAGTCCAGAGTACGCGCAAGAATTAGACCCCGTATAATTAACACGCCGACAAACATGACAGGGACCCGCTTTGCATAGTTATGATTCTGTCCTCTTTGACGGCCCCACGCGTTTAAGTGCCTATTCAACTAGATTGAGCCAGCTTTTATGCATCCGTAACAAAGACAAAGAACCTGTGAAAGTTTAATGATTGTGCACATACTTGGTGTAGTAGTGGGGGATTACAAATTACACGGATAATGAAAACGTGCATGTCTTAACTCTAAACCCAGTTACATTTTTGGCGCTAGCAATACCTTCTCACGCGAGCATCGGCCATTATGTACTTCTCTGTTTGATTTTATTATTGACGCAATAATATAGTGAAGCTAATGTTGCAGTATCTTAAGTAATGTTCGAAAAAATCGTGAATGCAACAATCGAGAAATAATAATAATCAAGTCAAGTTAAGGATAGCTTGTCAGTTGGCACGTTCGTTAAAAAAAAATGTTAATCCATCAATTCACGATATCACTGTGACTCAGCTCAGCAAGATGACAGAGTTTGCGTTGCTGGGGACGCGGCCGTAACGACTCGGATTTCGATCCTGGCCAACGGTGTGTGTTATTCGCGAGTCGATGGAGGCTTCAGGAAAAAATTTGTTAAATATTACCTTTCCATGATATCTTTGATCTGAAACTTCACAGACATTAAGAGACTTTGAAATTGATTTCAGTTCAAAAATAATTTTGACAAATTATGACCTGTTCACAATTTGTTTCTCGTAAAACCGTCCGTCTCGATGGTTTTTGGCGTGGATCAGGGTACATATGTCCTAAAATCTTTCATTTCATGTTTTATTATAGCACATGCGTATAATTATATTTTCCTAAAGCGAAGATGAATATCTTGGCCATCACTTTGAGTGTTAACTATCTTAGGCTTGTTTTCTATTTATAAGCACAAGTTTAGATTGGGATTTTTTTTTATTTGAAAGGTTTATCCAGACGTATCATATCACACCAATAACAATTTGAAGTGTTTTAGTTGTTGTTTTTTTAACTTACGGTAATGAAAAATATTGGGAGGGCGGAGAATACCCGAGATGTTGGGACTATATTTTTACATTATAGCATCGCAAGGGTAATAACGTCGCTAAGGTTATCTGAATTATACCTCATCAGATAAGAGCGATGTAGATTTCGGAGAGGTATAATCCGCAGATAACGCTTAAACACTCTTTTACCTTGGATGCTTTATGTCAAATGGTAGACAAAATCTCGGGGTACCCCCCCGGAGATTTTTCATTAATTAAACAAAAAACTAAAGGCATTCAGAATCTGTTATTGGGGTGATTTTGACTTTAGGGCATAAACCTTTCAAATAAAAAAAAATCGCCCCAACTAAACTTACGCTTTAATTCATTCAGCATACTTGGAGAGTGCCTGTCTGCCACAACCATAACTGTATCACTGATAATTATGGTTGGCATCAAAGCAAATCTCTTAAAACTTCTGACAAAAAAGGGACCAATAAGTGTCTGGCACAAAAGCTTACACCAGGGAAAAAATACACGGGGGCTCGGGGCAATTTCGCCCCCGAAATGGCAAAAGGGCCCCTGTAAATTGCCATAGGATTTTATACAAAAGAGTATCTGGAACATGAAAAGTAGCCCCCAAAAAGAAATTTTATTTTTTTCCCTGCCTTGACAATTTTTCTCCATGCTATAAACTGAGCTTGTATACATTACAGCACAATCAGTTGAGTAGTTACGGTAGTTGCATGGAGAAGTGACAATGAGTAGGAGGGAATCAACAAACTATAGTTAGAAGTTCATAACCAAAACAGAGGAGAACAAAAGAACAAAAGAGCTGTCCTGTTTTATTATAGTTATGACAATTTATACAATGAAAATCTTGAATAAATAACGAAAAATAAACACTTAGGAGGTTTTTCCGTTTCTTCTGAAAAAGCGGAAAAAACCGGTAAAAACCGGCGGAAAAACCGCCTGCGGAAGAAACTGCCAACCCTGCTGCCAAGTTATTTTGCTAAAACTTATTTCATTTAAAAGTTATGGTATTTTGAACAAGGGGGAACTTACTTTTTGTGTAGTGTTTATGTACTATACAAAAGTACATGTATAAAAGGTGTCAGATAAGTGTGGTAAAAGTGCAAATTCATAGTTTATAATCATTATTTCAAGAATTGGGTAAATGGATTGGGATTAGGGGATTATGGTAATTATGGGATTGGGATTATGATAACTATAGCCTACTTTATATCATAATTAGGAGAGGTCAGTCACTTTTGTATAAAGCCTTCTGCTGTTGCATTTCATATCATTAATTTAGAACAACCAATGTGACATGTTGTCAATAAAATTGCAAATTCATATCAATCACATTTTCTGTAATTTTTCTTTTGTCAGGTGGAGAGTCGGGTTCTGCTGACACGGCCCGTGATCCCCGTGGCTTCGCCGTCAAGTTCTACTCCGAGGATGGCAACTGGGATCTGGTCGGCAACAACACGCCCATCTTCTTCATCCGTGATCCCATCTTCTTCCCCAGCTTCATCCACACCCAGAAGAGGAACCCTGTCACACACTTGAAGGTGAGTGGCCTAGGATCTGCCCTTTCTACACTGAACATGCCCTGAACCAGTGTTGTAGGTCTCGAGACCAGGTCTCAGTCTCAGTCTGAACCCTGAGGTCTCGGTCTTAGTCTGAGACCCTATTTTGGGGGTTTCAGTCTCTGTCTCAGTTTGAAGACAGAGGTGTCGGTCTTTGGGGGTCTGGTCTTGGTGTCGGTCTGGGATCCTGAAGTCTAGGTCTTAGCTTGAGACTCAATTTTTGGGGGTCTCGGTCTCGGCCTCGGTCTTAGTCTGAGACACAATTTTCGGTGTCTGGTCATAGTCTTGGTCTGGGTCCTTAGGTCTCGGTCTTAGTCTGAAACCTGATTGTGGGGGTCTCAGTCTCGGTCTTGGACTGGGACCTGAGGTCTCGGTCTCTGGGAAAGTCTTGGACCCGGTCTCAGTCTTGGACCTTGCGTTCTTGACTACAACACCGCCCTGAACGAGTGTTGCATGACTCCAGGTTTTATGGGAGTTGACTCGTCGCGGATCAAAGTCATGACTCTAACTAATTTTCAGCGTTCAGTTAAGTCGCCATTAGTGTTGTGTTTGAAATCACAGGTTACTGGAGTTCAATCTCGAAGCTGACTAAAAACACAATACTTAGATAAAAGAAAAGAGCAGAACTATCCCTAAGTACAAAACAGATTTTCTCCCTTTCTGCATGCTTATATGGTAAGCCTAGAATAAAGTGATTCACTGATTTTTATTTGGTGATGAGTTATTTGAAATCACTGGCATATGTATCCGAAATGCCCTGGGAAGAATGGTTCCACCAAAGTGGTTTTGAATAATTGACACCACATAGAAGTTGCCAGATCGTGGTTTTGTAACCTACCACCTAACAAAAGCCACAAATATCCATTGGGCTTAGAGAAGGAGTCTGCTACATATTGTACATGTACTTGTACTTTTGGGGTTGTGGAAAGGGGTGGGGGAGTGGAGGTTGTTGTTTTTTCTAGACCTAGCAAATATAATCAAAAGATATTCTAAGTTAACTGAGAGGTGAATAATACTCAGTATTTAATCTATCTGGAGCTAAAAGTGAGATCAAATTTCTGGGTCTGCTAATCAGACTAAATACATTTACGAAACCCGCAAATTGTGTCCTGTACTCTTTGTACATCCATATATAAACACACAAATCAAAACTTACATCACAATTCCTTTATCCAATACCAGCAAACACTATGTAGGCCTCATCACCTGACTTGGTCACAGGGTCATGTGGTTTTGAGAATTTGCTTGGTATTTGTGAAGGATTGTATATATCATTTTTGGCTGTTGGTTATTTCTTTCTTTGAAGATCAAAGACCACTTTACATGTACGTGGCTGACCTGACACTGAGCTCAAGTAAACAAGCTTAAATAGATTTTTATCTAAAAAGCACAAATTTGCTTCACAGATCGTGATAAGTGTAACTGACCATTGCACTAGCACGAGAGGTCAAGAAACTTCTGTGGAGTACCTTGTGACTTGGCCTCATTTCTTTGCAAATTGATTATGATATGAGCATCCTTAAAGGGAGAATTGCTGACAGCAAGTTGGCTTTGAACAGAATTAGGAAAATCTGGACAACATATCAAAATTTGAGAAAAATCAGGCAATGTGATTATTATTTTTTTTAATTCTTATAATTGATACAAATTGAAAACATTTCTCACTTGTTTGTAATTTGTTAAATTTCATACACGTATATATCAGACATGAACTCGCATGCACTGTAAGGGTCTGAAAGTAGACTAGGAATTTTGTTATCTGTGAAACTTAAATTCAATTCAAAATCATAAGTTCATTATCATTCCAATCAAACTGAGTTTCTAGCTCAATACTTAAGGGTTTTAAATGGCATTTTCTTTTATAGACCAGTATTTTTATGCAATGAGAATTTTTTGGCATGCAAAAGAAATGCCCTGCCTTTAAATAAGAAAGATGAAAAACTAGCAAAGCAACACCACTAGTCCTTATCTTTACAGTAAAATTAAAGAATGCCTTCAGAATTGAGCTATTTCTAGAGAAGCTGTTACCATACACTCAGATGCTGGTAATGTCATGTGATACCAGTCCACGTTGTGTAAGACAGAAGGTCATAGGTCACCCTGTAGGCTTCCTGCTTGCCCGCTTCTTGTATGTAGTTCGCAGATCTGAAAATTCAATTACGTGTTGATTTGGTGGAGAAGGTGCAGGAAGGAGAAGTGGAACAGAATTGTGCAAAGTCTGTGAAATATGACACCAGTAAAAAAATGCATATGTGGACAGGGTTACTGTAAAGGGGTACAGGAAGGGGGTGAGGAGGGGGGTGCAAAGGCAAACAAGATAGCTCAAAGATACAGCTGGGTAACATTTTGAGATAAAATTTGTTGTGGCTCCCAAATTCCTTATATTCTGTTAGTGGATACATTATTATATTTTTCTACATGATGATGATGAATTTATCAAATTTATGACAAAGTTGAATGATATGAACATTAATAATGAATGGGTAATTATTGGTAAAAAGTCAGAGTAACAGTATGGAATATTAAAATAGAAGAAGAGTAGAAAATATGTAAAAAGAGGTTCCTGTAGATATAATGAGACTCTGTAGGACTACTGAGCTAGGATTTGTTTTCATGTATTGTTTTACTTTACTTTACGTGAGAGGACTGAGAAATCCATTTGCCTGCGAATTAGCCCCTGAGCACCTATCAGGCAGCTGGGCTAGGAATACTTCCCAGACTGGGAGTGGAGGTGGTGCACATTTGTGCAGGCTTGACATGGGTCCAGTGATTGGGGTAATGTGTAAAGTCGTGTGAGACAAGGTATATGCAGTGATATAAAGACTATAAACTCTCACCTATACCTTTACCTTTTTGTGGCAACATGTTGAATTTGACACTTTTGTTGTTGTTTCATTTTACTACGTTCCAAAAATCTCATCATCCCCACCAAGACTCTGATATGTTTTGGGACATATCATCCTCCGCAAGGAGACGACCCATTTACAAGAAATTTAACATTGCAACTAATCGTTCGTTTTGTAATTTGACACTCTTTTTCTCTTGTTTTACCTCACTTCTCAAACCCCGACCCACATTACCTGGATATGTGTTTGAGACTTCATTTAAGCGATGATTTCCATTGTGACCTATTGTTCGTTTTTTCAGCAACAGGTTGCATTTGATGCTTTCTTTCATTTTGGTTTACCTTGTTCCTCAAATCCTGTCATTCCCAGGACCGTCCAGCCCAACACGACTATTTAACCCTTGCGTAAAAATTACCATTGCTATTAAAGAGAATACACAGTACTGGTTGATAACTTGCAGAACAACAACATTTTAATATCAACTGCTTTCAAACCTTCTGTGAACAGATGGTATTCTAAAAATGTCACTATATAGTACAGGAGAGAGTAGTTGAAAACAACAGAACACTTGTTTTGGACATATCTGTTACACGTAATCCCCACTGCTGACAAAGTACTAACACAGAAATCTATATGTGGGACTATGTTAATTGTTGCCATACACACTGCAGCAACGGAGCCTACTCCATTGGGTACTCAAACTGCCAATTCCTCAACTTTTTATTGCATATGAAGTGAATTAGTCCCACATTATAATGCAAATGTAATTTACTCTCAGCTGGAAAGTATGGAAATGTGAAATTTTGATATAAGATTTTCCATCATCAACCAGTACTGTGTATTCTCTTTAATTGTTCGTCTTGTGGTGACAGGTCACATTTGACACTTAATTTCCTTTTGTTTCACCTCATTCTACCAGGACCCTGATATTTTCTGGGACTTCATCACGTTGCGCAAGGAGACCACCCACTAGGTCTCGTTCCTCTTTAGCGACCGCGGCACGCCTGACGGCAAACCGTCACATGAACGGCTACGGCTGCCACTGCTTTCAAAAGTAGTCTGCTTCATAAACTCAGATTACTGTGTGGCCTTCCCGAAAATCCTGAAATCTGGAAATCGACTTTTCCAGCCCGACTCTACTATTTCACACATTTACTGTGAAAATTACCATTGGAACTAATTGTTCATTTTGTGGTTTCAGGTTGCAGGTTGCATTTGACACATTTTTTTTTCATTTTGATCCACCTCGTTCCTCAAATCCTGTCGTCACCAGGGCCTTTCAACCCAAATCTACTATTTCACCTATGTACTTGAAAACTACCGTTACGTAACGACTTGTTCATTTTGTGATGATGTGTCCTATTTGACATTTTTTTTTTCCGTTTGATTTCATCGCATTCCTTCAGGATCCTGACATGTTCTGGGACTTCATCACCCTGCGCAAGGAGACCACCCACCAGGTCTCGTTCCTCTTCAGCGACCGCGGCACGCCCGATGGCTACCGCCACATGAACGGCTACGGCAGCCACACCTTCAAGCTGGTCAACAAGGATGGCAAGTCGGTCTTCTGCAAATTCCACTTCAAGACCGACCAGGGCATCAAGAACCTGAACCGCCACAAAGCCGGTGAGCTCGCCTCGTCCGACCCCGACTACGCCATCCGTGACCTGTACAACGCCATCGCCACGGGCAACCATGTGAGTATCCATTTAACTCTTAAAGGTAAATGACATGATTGGAGCTGGTCCTCAACTTGGGGTGAAATTATTCTAGAATCAAGCAACCTGTGCAAGGATTTTACTGTGAAAATTTGGTAGTCAAAAGTTGACTCATTCTAGAGTAACATCCATCAGTCTGCCCAAATCTATCGTGTAGCTCCCTATGGCATCTAATTCTATCTGGCCCCTGAGAGAAATGCTAGTACATGTATGTTCATGCTTGATTTGGCTTATGTAAACAAGTTCAAGATAATCCTTCCAGCCAGGAGTTATACTTCAGCTGGTGTATCCATTGTATCTCTTTCAACGAGTTTGGTTCCAGAGGCATTTTTTATTTCTCCAATCATGTCATTGCCCTTTAAAGACATTATATAACATTGTGGAAGCCCCATTTAGAAAATTGTCAAACTTTGCTATCTGACATATCTACAGTGTTTGAATGGACAATTAAACACCATTGAACACAAAACTTTAGACACTTATGCTCTCACTTGTAAAATATGTACCAATAAAAATCAGCGCGTAAATTATTGTCAGTGGACAAAAATTCTGCAACACAGCAGTCTATGGAGGAAAACTGGAGAGTGGTATCTCAATGATTTTCACTTTATAAGAGCACATAATGATCATTTTGAACTACTATTTTTCAGGGCTTCATTTTTAGACCGTATCAGAGCCACAGGTAGCATGGGGAATCATGTAACTCAGTTATTTGATCGCCAATGTTTGGAACAGACAAGCCACCTACATGTAGCTAGCAAGCAAATAAAACTGATATTAATATAACATCAAAATATTACTCTATCATGTTTTTCTTTTTTTTACAGCCCTCGTGGACAGTGCACATTCAGGTTATGACTGAGGAGCAGGCGGAGAAACACCGTGACAACCCCTTCGATCTGACAAAGGTATTAACTCCCTCAGTCCCATCCATTTCCAGACAATGTAATTCTCCCCATCTCAATAACCTGATATTATGCTAGTAATGGTGAAGGTGATAGGACAGACTATCACTTTTGAGATGATCTGAATGTAGCTATCTTTCCAAAGAGAAGGAAAGATAGGAAAGTCATTGTGTACGAACTGTACATTCAGGAAGTGATGGTTTGTCCCTTTGCCTGAAACCAAAGGGTGAGTAGTTGCTTAATATTTCATATCTGAAACCATTTAATTGTGAACTCTATAACAAGAAAAAGATATTTTCTTCTTTATGAGAAAGAAAAGGAGTGCTTACTTCTGTACAAAGTAAATTTGATATTGGCACACTACTGGCCAAGCAACTGATAGGTCATTGATCGTCTGAAATCACTGGGTGCAATTCATGTTCATTTCACTCATATTCAAAAATATTGATAATTATTTGTACTGAAGAGATCACCAAAACACTAGGTACTATCCCTATCGACTGAAACTAACTTTTGTTCTTGGCTGATTGATAGGAAAACCACACTTTATCACATGATTAACTGTAAACAATCTTCCAGCAAGATTCTTAGTGTATGGAATATAATTCTACATGTCTTGAACACCTAATATTCACCCATATCAGCAATTGATATCGTGGACTGTTGTGCAAACTTGCCTACTTCTGGGCCAACTAAAGAAAGAAAGTGATGACATTTATTTACTTCAGGCAATCTACCTATTGTAAAATCACATACTTTATTAAGGTTTCTGCTGTGAATATTTTATGATTAAACTTTTTTTTAAAGAATCACCATCAGTATTCGCTGTAACAGGCAAGTTTGTTGCACACTTTTGTATGGGTTCAGTTTCAATTAGAGCCATACTTTAATTCAAATTTGAAATTTTCCAAAACACTAAAACTCCCTTGGTTTCCATTAATAAGAAAACAATAGAGGAGTAGCTGCCAGCTCTGCCCCCCCCCCCAATGTCTCAACTTCTGATTGCCCCTTGAATTGCTATTTTCTTTTGTTGTTGCTATTTTTAGGTCTGGTCCCAGAAGGAGTACCCCTTGATCCCTGCCGGTAAGATGGTCCTCAACCTCAACCCCAAGAACTACTTTGCCGAGGTAGAGCAGATCGCCTTCGCCCCGGCTCACATGATCCCAGGAATCGAGCCATCCCCCGACAAGATGTTGCAGGTGAGTTTAGTTTAAAGACTATATATTTGATTTTCACACCAAGCCATTTTGTTCAGATTTTATCAAACTAAAGAAAGGTAAATAATTATACAGTGTTCAAAGTTTGTAAAGGTTTTTGAAATATAAATGATAAATCATTTGAATTTGGGCTGTTGGTTAAGTTGTATTTTGTAACAGAAGTCAAAGTTTCAGACTACTACCACTATTTTGAATTTGGTAGAGTCCACCTGTAGCAAGGATTGATTGACAATCATCCAGCTGCACTGATGTCAGATTTGACCTTGTGTGCTTTGATCAGCAACTATTTTAATAGCTGTATAAAATTCAAATTCAGTGAGTGACGTTATGTCAGTGCATTCTATTTGAATCTTATAAGCGCTTATTTTCATGAAGCCTGACTTTTCAGCACTAAGGCTTTTGTGAGAGGTGAAAATTTATGTAGATCTTACATTATTAGTGATTTTATAGCTTATTTGGTGGATAAGTTCACTTCAGGGTGTGTAAGTTTTGGATATAATAGTTAAAAATTTAGTGAACTAGGAATAACATGTATTCTGTGGTTACAGTCCACAAGACTGGAGATCTACAAGACCAAAAGTATTATTGCTAATTTGGATATTAAAGGTAAATGACGTGATTGGGGGTAGCCCTCAACTTGGGCTGAAACTACTCTAGAATCAAGTAAACTATGCAAGGATTCTCCTGTGAAAATCTTGTAGTCAAACGTTGACTCATTCTAAAGTAAACAATGTCAATATCACTCGTAGCACGGAAACCTGCTGTGTGGCTCTCTTTGGGGCTTATTTTTATCATCCCAGTATAAAATTAAGATACTCGTATGTTTATGCTTGATTCTCCTTAAGTAAACAAATTACAGACAAATCCTCCCAGGTGGGAGATCCACTCCTGCTAGTGTATAGTTGGTATATATTTCAAGTCACTTGGTTCTTGAGGCATTTTCAAGTGTTCCCAATCATGTCACTAACCTTTAACCTGTTGGGGACAGTTTGATTTTGCTTTAACGCGGCATTTCCATGGACCGCATGACAAGATATCTCATCTGTTGTCTTCAACGGGTTAAAGACACTGTTAAACATTGTAGAAGCCCCATTTAAAAAAAAAAATTGTTAAACTTTAAATCTGACCTACATGATAGTGTTTGAATGGACAAATAAAAATTCTAGAACACAGAACTTCAGACAGCTAAATTGTCACTAGCAAAATATGTACCGATAAATATTGGTACATGAATTAATGTTCTAGAGACAAAAATTCTAGAACACAGCAGTTTTGGGGTGGAAAACTGGAATGGTTGATTATCGATTTCCACCTTTTAAAAGCACCTAATGATCATTTTCGAACTGTAAATTTTCAGGGCTCCATTCTGAGACCTTGTCATAGACACCAATAGTGTGGAGGATTATGTACCTCACAGTGTTAAAACAGAAAATATTTTGAAATGATGCCTTTGAAATGATAATGAAGGTGGATGTTTATGCTGTGAATAGATGATGCAACTGGGGAGGGTGTCTGCATGTGAAATTAGGCGTTTGCAACTGACGCTAATGTATAGCTTGATAACCTCTTTTTTCTTCTTCTTTCAGGGTCGTCTATTCTCCTACTCAGACACCCATCGTCACCGTCTGGGCACCAACTACCTTCAGATCCCCGTCAACTGCCCCTTCGCTGCCAAGAGCCGTAGCTACCAGCGTGATGGACCCCAGTGTGTCACTGACAACCAAGGTTTGTTGAACCCTCCCTCCCCCTCCCCCCAACAAAACCAGAATTATATTTTCATTTGAGTAGAAGTGGAATGTGGTAAATATCATTTCACAATTAATATACACTTTTCATTCCCAAACTACTGTTGTGGAGTGAGAGTAAGGGGATTCTTTGCATCATCTGTTTGTTCATCCATCTGTTGACTATCCGTAACGCTTGTGACACTTTAATAACTTTGCGACCATTTACCTATTTGTAATCAAACTTGGATGGTAGATACCTCATAGGGACCTCAGTCTTATTTGGGGGTCAGAGGTCAAATGAGGCAAATGTTGAAATAAACCTGTAAGATTCTACTTAGGCCGTTGGTGACATTGCTACCATTAGCCCATGTGTAACCAAATTAGGATGGTACATGACCTATATTTACCTCAATGTTATTAACTGATTTTTGGGGTCAAAGGTCACATAAGTTGGTTAAATAAAGGTCAAATGAAGCAAGTATTAAAATATACCTGCAAGTTTCTACTGGGGTTGGTAACTTTGCAACCATTAGCCCAGTTGTAACCAAACTATGGTAGATGCCCTGTACGGACCTAAATATTATATTGGGGTCAAAGGTCATGTAAGTCAGTTAAAGGTCAAGATAAACCTGTACATGTCTACTGGGGTTGGTAACTTTGCTACCGTATGCCCATGTGTAACCAAACATGGATGGTAGATGCCCTACAGGGACATCAACTTTATATTGGGGTCAAATTGATAGAGTAAAACACATTATGGCTATTGCCACCTTTTGGATCAATCAAACAAACTTTTTATTCATCATCTACAGGTGGTGCCCCCAACTACTTCCCCAACAGCTTCAGCGGGCCGGTCGACTCGACGGACTACAAGCAGTCGACGTTCGTGGCCAGCGGGGAGGTCGGTCGCTACAACTCGTGCGACGACGACAACTTCACGCAGCCGGGCATCTTCTGGCGTGATGTGCTGTCCGAGGCCGAGAGGGAGGCGGAGGTGGACAACATGGCCTCCCATCTGAAGGATGCCGCCGAGTTCCTCCAGAAACGGGCCGTAAGTGATGTCTTTCCATTTAACCCGTTGCCTCCGAGATTCTGAAAATCCCATAGAGTTAACACAGGGCAGATTCAATTCCCATAGCCAACGGGTTAAAGGTCCTATGACATCCAAACGCATGTTGACTTCTGTCGATGCCTATTGGTCTGTGCATCACCAAATCACGAAATATTTTGTGAAAATATGCATCATATATTTTTAAACATTTTTGAAAACATTTTTCTGCTCCCTGCTAAGCCCCACTTCTAAAAATCCTCCAGATCATCTTTATATGTATTCTGCATGTGACATCATCATCCAGTAACACTTGAGCTAAACAATAGGCAGAGTTATGTGCCTTCACATTCATTGCTATTACTACGTACACCTGCTTATAATAACTTCACATTTTCACATATACCCCATCTGACAGCATTTGAATTAAACTCCTCAAAAAAAGTCTGGAAATCTGAGTTCGATGAATTATTTCTCCCATTTTGTAGCAGTTATCAAGTCATGCTTGGTACAATGGAAAAGATTATTTAATTTTCTTTAAAATGATACCCTATTTGTTATGATTGTTTCATCGGGGAAAAGGCAGTATTTAAAACCATGGGATAAAGTGTAAATTGAAAAGCTTTAAAATGACCGGTGGTCATAAAGAGTCAATACAGAACATGTTCTTTTGTATGGAGTTATATCTTTTGTTCTCAGCTGGTCAGCCATGAATGTCTATTTCAAAAAGGAGCTCCTGCCACTTCAAATGTTCATGACCTTGAGATTAAAGGCTTCGCAAAATGAACCAAGTTCGCCAAGTTGCCTAATTTCTTATTTCCCTGTTGATGAGTGAGTTTTTCCAATGTCTGTTGGTCATTGTGCATTGTAACACAAACACTATCATGGATTCAAGTAAACGTGTGCATAATCAAGCAATCAAAGAAACAAACGAAAAAGAAAAAAAAACATGTATGAGCTTTTAAAAAACAGAACTCAAACTATTCGGTCTTAAAGGGACCGTAAAGTCGCAAGTCGTGGGTGTTTGGACCTGGCCCAACTCGGGTAATATTCGGGAATGCCCGTATACTTTCGGAAAGCGAGCGCGCACGAATTGTGTGCAATTCCCTATGCAGCACGTATTCACCCGAAGAAAGGCGAACTAAGCCCAACTGACCCTCATCGGCAATGCTGTTCGCAGCTCCACGATTGTTGTTACGCACCACTGAACTCTACACTACGTAGCATAGAGTTCAGTGTTACGCACTGCCTTGCAATAGGGGCAAGCGTAAGGTAAATAAACGTACATGGATTACGAGCGGCGTGTCCCTTTAAAGTCATTAACAAATGAAGTGGCAAGGGCTCCTTTTGAAACTGACATTCATACCTGACCAGATGAAAACAAAAGACATACTGTAACTCCATACAAAACAACACATTCCTTATTGACTCTTCATGACCATCGGTCATTGTGCAGCTTTTCAATTTGCACTTTATCCTACATTTTTAAATACTGCCTTTTCCTTGGTGAAATAATCATAACAAGTAGGGTATTATTTTAAAGAAAATGAAATAATCTTTCTGCTTGTAGCAAGTATGCCTTAGTTGCTACTTCAGGAAGGGAGAAATACTCGATCAAAGTCAGATTTCCAAACTTTTTTGAGAAGTTTATAATAGTCATTGCTCTGTCAGATAGATGAAATATTTGCTTAAAAACATATGGCACTCAATGAAAAGGCATATAACTTTGTCTATTGCTCAGCTCAAGTGTTACAAGATGATGATGTCAAAATGCAGAATATGAATACAGATGATCAGAAGTTTAGCAGGGTGTAAAAACCTGTTGAAAAAAAATAAGTTTAAAATATATGATGCATGCTTTCACAAAATATTGAGTGATTCGGTGATGTACAGACCAAAAGGCATTGACAGAAATCAACATGTGTTTGGATGTCGTAGGGACCTTGAACCCTCAACCTTATTTTAACTGGGCTATTTCAGACCAGGTTTTT
>JZLH01S0224686.1:2874-16187 GCA_001188425.1 Eucidaris tribuloides
CTATACACTCCCACACTTTAAAAGCACTGTATAACAGTTCTTTCAGTTTAAAATATCTGAGCTGCATGATTCCCATGCTACCAGTGTCTCTGACATGGTCTAAAAATGAAGCCCTGAAAAATCTGCAGTTTAAAAACGATCAGTAAGTGCTTTAAAAAAGTAAAAACATTGAGAGACCATTCCAGCTTTCCCCCATAGATTGCTGTGTTGCAGATTTCCTATCGCCCGATAGGAAATTAATGTGCACCTTTGAATCTGCACATATTGTACTAGTGACAGCATAACTGTCCAAACTTTTGTGTTTCTAAGGTGTTTTATTTGTCCATCCAACACTACCAGATATGTCAGAAAGCAAGGTTTGACAATTTTTTACATAAGAGCTTCCACACTGTTATATAGTGTCTTTAAAAATGTATCAGCTCCTTTCTTCTCATCTCTCCCAACAAGGCCAACAACCCCCTGAATTTAATTTACAAGCTCGCACTGATTAATTTAGCTTGCATGACCTTTAAGATGAATAGGTTTAGCATCCATGCCAATTATGAGTTAACGTTTGTTTACCCACATCAATCTAGTCTGACATAGCAATAATAATTCATTTGACCAGCCCAAAACATACACACATACATGGCAGTATTCTACTTGGAATTACACAGCTTCCACACTGTTATATAGTGTCTTTAAAAATGTATCAGCTCCTTTCTTCTCATCTCTCCTCAACAAGGCCAACAACCACCTGGAATTTAATTTACAAGCTCGCACTGATTAATTTAGCTTGCATGACCTTTAAGATGATAGGTTTAGCATCCATGCCAATTATGAGTTAACGTTTGTTTACCCACATCAATCTCAGTCTGACATAGCAATAATAATTCATTTGACGAGCCCCAAAACATACACATACATGCAGTATTCTACTTGGAATTACACAAGACATTTGCTTTCTTTTTAACTGGTAGTAACTTAGTAAGGTACACCATTAAATATCAAATTTATATTCACCATTAACTCTAGCCTTCCTTCTGTTGTCAATTTCCTCTGATCAATAAATGCACTGAAGACAATGAGTCTAGAATTTACTGATCCCTCTTCATCCTCTTACTTTACCCATCTCATAGGCAGGGCTCAACGCTAGCACTTGCCCGCTTGCCCGGGGCAAGTAAAATTTCTTGTCGGGCAAGTAAAAACTCAAAATTTTAAACTTTACTTGCCCAATTGGGCAAGTAAACTTTTGATCATGTAATAAGCAAAACATGTCCAAAAATCTTACCCCCCCCCAAAAAAAAAATGTCTAAAATTTTGTGTTCAGTTAACTTATACTAAATTTCAACATTATTTTGTTCCATTGTATTTAATTTTATGACTCTTCAACTTCATAAATCACACCTTTTACAACCCCAAGAATTAAAATAACAAATGTCCAATGCTGTAAAAAAAGGCCTTATTGTTTAAAATTGGTGAGAAATCATTTTTAATGTTTTTTTTTAATTGTTTATTTTCAGGCAAGTAAAAATCTGAAAGTGATAATTTCACTTGCCCAAAGGGCAAGCAGGAAAAAAAAATAATGTGGAGCAATGTCATAGGACCTGCAAGTCTTTCACACCTTCTATGCATGAGAGAACTTGAAGTGTGTATATTGCGCAAAAACTACAAATTTTATATGAAACTTAAATTAAACCTGAAGTTCACAAGTGCACAAGTATAGTTTTCGTCGACCATGCAACATTTTCGCCAATCTTTCTGCACAAAGTATTCTATTGCCACCCCAGTCGTCAGAAAATAACATCAAATTGACTTAAATCTTAAGTGAACGAAATTGTAATGTTTCAATTATCGGAGCACATCTAGCAGTATGTACACTACCCATGGAAAATGTCAAGCCCCCCCCCCCCATGTACACTACCTATGGGAAATGTCAATGACTTTCACAAAGTATTTTATTGTCACCCAAGACATCAGAAACCAACATCAAATTTACTTAAAATTAATTAAAGTGACAAATTGTGATGTTTCAATTTTCGGAGCTCATCTAGCGGTATGTACACTACCTATGGAAAATGTCAAGCCCCCCCCCCCACCCCATCCCCCGAACGGCCAGATGACAGACGGCAGATGAATGACACACAGACTAATTAAAGCTGATTGCTGCACCTTGATGTAATATACATGTCCCTGTAAGCTCATCAAGCCAGTTTGCCAAAAAACCTTGACAAACTCTTCAGAGATGACTCATACAACATTGGCCCGAGTCAGTGTTGTCTGCACGTCACAAATAAATCAGTAATTTACTCCCCCCACCCACCCCTGCCCCCAACATCCAAATATTTACCAAATGGTAGTTAAGTACTTACAAATGGTCTGTTGAAAGTTTCAGATCCATGTCATGAACTCATTGTTTTATGAGAAAAACTACTAATGATATGCTGCCAGAATATTGTTCTTTCCATGAGTTTGATTTTGCTCAAGTTGCAGAACATGGTTCTGTGTACATTTGCATGATCAGCTGAGCACAGCGGTCAGTGGCTGACTACGTACATTGATGATCAAATGGCTGAACTTGGTGTGACCTTCGGCTAGCAGCCAATTGGACAACTTTGGAACTTACCAATCAGCCCCGTTCAGACTTTCACCAAAACTACATATTATACCCGAAGGTTCTATGAAAGGTGTTTATTTACACTAATCTTCACATTGTGAATGATTTAATCTGATTTCATTCATTTTGCTGTTTTTTGGCGTGCAAATCCTGAAACCAATCTGTAAGGCATTTTCACTTTTAGTGCACAATGTATTTGGATAACATGGGATGTAGTCAGCAATCCTGATTGTTTGTATTTTGCATTGTTATTATGTCATATAATTTGTTATGCCAGTGAATAACGGATTTCATTTTAATGGGCAATAAATAAATTCAATTCAATCAATGTATACAGAAGATCCTAGAGCAAGTGCTGACCATAAGTGCCTGTTATACTGTACACAGGTTTGACAATTTTTAGTAAATAGTAGAGGACCAGCCTGTAGGTCCCGTGACCAAAGTCTGGGAACAAAGGTTTGAAAGTGGTTTTGGGTTCCCTGATGGATTCTGAACATTTTTGACTTAGGCTGGCCGCTTCGAACTTCTGGGCATTTTGGGTAGGGGTCAATTAAAGTTCACACAGTGGTCAAAAATCCAAGTTGTCTAAATTGTGTCAACATGCATATCAAATTACTCGTCTACTCACAAGGATTCCAAAAATGTATACTTTGTTATGTATCTGATGTCAAATGAGGGCGCTACAGCCCAAAATATGAAAAGGTCAACGCACTTTCGCTGTCGGGTCAAAATCTTACTTTGAACAATTTTGATGACTCTGGTGTCTAATCATATGTTTTCCTACATGAGAAATACAATTATGTACTTTTTAAATAGAAAAATTGGATTCTTAACCTTGAAATTCAAAAATTGGCACGCCACAATAAGTCTATGCAGCAATATGCCATATATTATCATATGACATATGACGTTATTTATGCTTTAAATTTCAAGGTTAAGATTCAATCTTTTTTAGTTAAAAAGTACATAGTTGAATTTCTAATGCTGGAAAACATATAATTCGACACTAGAATCATCAAAATTGGTCAAGTAACCATTTTGACCCGACATCGAAAGTGCGTTGACCTTTTCATATTTTGGGCTGTAGCGCCCTCTTTTGACATCGGATGCATAACAAAGTATACATTTGTGGAATCCTTGTGAGTAGACGAGTAATTTGATATGCATGTTGACACTATTTAGACAATTTTGATTTTTGACCCCTGTGTGAACTTTAATTGACCCCTACCCAAAATGCCCGGAAGTTCGAAGCGGCCAGCCCAAGTCAAAAATGTTCAAACTCCATCAGGGAACCCGAAACCACTTTCAAACCTTTGTTCCCAGACTTTGGTCACGGGACCTACAGGCTGGTCCTCTACTAAAAAATGTTCATCACTTCCTAGAACCACTAATTTGATGCTAAATTCTGTTTGAATAAAAAGGCTCAATCACAGAATAGTGGCTAATCTCACCTGCCAAGAAAGCTGCTTCAACCATTGATGCAATACTCCTTGTTGAGTTGTCTATTACAAACAAGAGAAGGTCGGCTAACCTCTTGGCTTGGTCCTCTATTTCTATCAGGTCTGGACTCCATGATTCTACTTGCTGACATGAGAAAGTAAGAAATAGGGAAAATACATAATACATGTACTTAGTTATCATTTTCAAGGTTTTAAACTTAGTCTAGATTTATAGGTACTTTGAACAGTTATACTGTGCTAAAACAAAACAGCCTGTAACAGAACTAGAATTGCATTAACATATATGTGATCATGATAATGATGATGATGATGATGATGATGATAATGTTGTTGATGATGGTGATAATGATGAAGATACTGAGGTTGACTTGATAAAAATATTAGCCTTTCGTTTTTACATTTATTTGCTAAATATCAATAACAAGCATTCCTAATTGAAGTTATAGGTACAAAATGGTATTTTGTGACAAGGTTCATTGACATTTGAGTAGGGGTGGCGAAATTTGATCTGAACCTCATTCGATTATATCGTCGATAACACGATTAGATCGCCAGAGTTGAAAAACAATTTGTGATGAGAAAAATCTTATTTTAGGCTGAACTTGCAGCCGTAGGCTGTTACAAAATGCTAGTCAAAACAAGTTGCTCTTCTTTAGACCCTCTTGTAACTAGATCAGGAGATTCATGGTGCTGATTGTTTACATTTTTGGTGGGCAGCGTGTTGATAGAGTTGTTATGATTGTTGATAGTTATACTAAATGCTCTACTGCTTTCAATACCACAAGTTTGATAGCTGAAGAGAATGGAGGTGTCTCTTCTGTCCCCCACCTCCCTGTCTACAGACAGTAGCACTCGTGTGCAGAGTATGCATTCATAGCTAGGGATTTTTTGGTCCCTCCCACTGCAGTGCATGCATTTACCCCATTAGGTTTTCATAATTGATGGTATTTTTGTTTTTTGCAACACAGCAGTCTATGGGGGAAAGCTGGAATGGTTTCTCAATGATTTTCACTTTTTTAAAGCAATTACCAGTAATGATCATTTTAAACTGCAATTTTTTCAGGGCTTCATTTTTAGACAGTATGAGTATCAAGAGATACTGGTAGCATGGGGAATCATGTAGCTCATGCCTTTAAGGTGGGTGTACATGTATAACACATCTGTGGTCTTGTTAGTGGTAATTCATTGCGCATATGGAAAAGTGGAAATTGCTGTACAGGATTTTAGCTTGGCCAATATTGGAAGTGGAAGGGCTTGGTGGCTGGCCACACAACATAAACAGATATGTAGTTCATACTACAATATTTTGCAGCATATGGGAGCTAATACATGTAGGTTGATTTTGATAATAAACAGTGTTTATTTGCACCTGGGATTGATTTGATAAACAACTATTCATCACTTTCTACGTGAATTTCAAATTGCAAATCTGTTGTTTTTAAATGGATCACTGCATCATGTGAAAAGTTACTACAGGGGCCAAGTATCTAGCAGACATATATTTGGGATTATTTGGGACATTGGGACTACAAAATGGTAGTATGCAACTATACTTATCATGTCCCATAGGTGGCCCCCACTCTTGTGCAAATGTTGAACACATATGCCCATTGCCTACACACCTTAAATCCAATTGCAGTTTACTGTGTGTCACTTTTACATCTGAACTGATAACTGATTTTTTTTTAACATCACAATGATAAGGAACGACTTTGATGCTTTGTGTTCACTTGAATGAGTATATGTGCACATGTGTCTCATAATGTCCATCTGTACAGGTACAGTGTGTCTCAAAAAAAATTGTGCAAGTAAAAAGCACCCTCTTTGGCAATTAGAAACTACTCTTGTGACATGATGCTTACATCAACATCAAGAGCACATTTTAGCATGCAAATGCTGTTTGTTCTATTCAATTTGCTTGTTTTAATCTCGAGATAATTTTAGTTGACAACAAAAGGGTAAAATCACAATTGTGCCTCTTCAACAGAAAGTCGAGTGCCTGATACTATCATTGACTGTTGTAAAAGTGGCACATTTGTGATTTTACCCTTTCATTGTAACTATATCTCAGGATTAAAACAAGCAAATGAACAAAACAAACGGCATTTGAAAGCTGAGACTTTGTCCTTGACGTTGATGTAACCACAATGTCACAACAGTATTTTCTCAATGCCAAAGAGGGTGCTTTTCACTTGCACAATTTTTTGGAGACCCACTGTATGTAATAATTATTTTAAAGCAACCTGTAATGTGGGGAAGCTGAGTAACTATTTGTTTGATGACGTAGCCAACAGCGGAGGTTGAACTAGCTTCCTGTTCTGCAGCCTGCACCCATTACTAACCTGGCTCCATCTCTTGCTCGAGCGCACACCCGAGTATTGTAACATCTCATGAATATGCATAAACTGTCGACCAATCAGAACCCTCTAGGCTGCCCTTAGCGACGCATTCGTAAAGCAAGACGAACAAGGTCTTAGACATAATTTTTTTGGCTGAAATTCAAATACATGTTCACGATAGAAGAGATATTAAAGATTCATTTTCTGCAACAACAAAAAATCAGGGTTGAAATCATCTTCAACTCAGATTTTGGCCTCTCACGGAAAATCTTCCAGTACGACGTTTGTTTCATTTCGACTGAGCGGGCCACATATGACATTAGATACTTTAAACTTCTGCATGTGTGTCTGATTATGTCCATCTGTGCATGTATGTAAATGTAATGATTATTTTAAAGCAACCTGTAATGTGGGGAAGCTGAGTAACTATTTTGTTTGATGACATGGCCTACAGCGGGGGTTGTACCAGCTTCCTGTTCTACAGCCTGCACCCATTAACATGGAAACAATTGACCTGCTAGTAGCTGCCAATCTAAACCAACAAGATTTCCGTCTGTCAACTCATTCATCAAAGGAAGTAGTTAACCATTACAGTTTGTCCATATTGCAGTGTGGGGGCAAAAATGCGGTATTAAATTAGTGTGAGTACAAAAAGGATACACAGGTTCAATCCCACTATCACAAAGTCAACTAGAGCAGTTCAACTACGTGCAGTCGATGGGTATGCCTCCGCAGTCCGCACTCCTACCTGATTTGACTAAAAAGCCTCATGCAAGCATGTACCCTATTTGATCAGAAATTTGTAAGATACCTTGGTAACAAGACCAAATCAGAAATTTATAAGCCCTTGTGACTGTTGACCTTTCAACTCCAAAATGTAATCCGTTCATCGGGGCCTCATACTGCATACTTGACCCAAGTCACAATAAAATCTGATAAGCAATTCTTGATTTATCATCTTACTGAGCCCAAATCAGAACTGTATGAGGCCTCATGACCTTTGAACTTTCAACTCCGAAATCTAATCAACACTATTATGTGCGTCATACTAAATACTTGATCCATGTTAAATCAAAATCCAAAAAGCGATTCTTGAGTTATCATCTTACTGAGCCCAAATCAGTTAGATGCAGTTCACATGATGTAAATAATGGTTTGTTCAGCACCGTTTGAATTTTAATGAATAATTCACTTACCTGATTTTTTTTAATGTATAATTTAATAGACGATAATGTGATTGTATAATAATGTATACAGTTTGTTGTTATATGTAAATCAGGTAAATTTTAGTATTTAACTACATCACCTGATTTTGTGTTTTACACCGGAAATAAATAAATAAATGAATAAATAAATAAATAAATAAATAAATAAAAATCAAATACATGTATGAAGCAGGCATCGTGACCTTTGACCTTAGACCCTTCAACTCAGAAATCTAATAACTTCATTGGTGTCTCATATTACATAAGCTTACATGTACTTGACCTAAGTTAGACTGACATCCAATAAACTGTGATAATGAGCCCAAATCAGACATGTATGAGGTCTTGCAACCCTTGAATTAATGAATATTACAATATTTGCACTTTTTATTATCCTCTCGCCCGACAAAGTCGGGAGGGGATATAGAAACGTCGCCGTCCATCCATTCAAAACACTAGTTTCTGTTCGATAACATTAGTATTAAATGTTTGATGGATTTTAATGAGATTCGGTATGGAGGTACATGATATCAAAATACAGCCCAAGTTCGATTTTGGAGTGTGTAGGCCAAAGGTCAAAGGTCATAGCTCATTAAATGCAAAAACTGGTTTCCATTCGATAACTTCATTAAGATGAGATTTGGTATGAAGGTACATGATATCAAAATACAGCCCAAGTTCGATTTTGGAGTGTGTAGGCCAAAGGTCAAAGGTCATAGCTCATTAAATGCAAGAACATGTTTATCTAAATGTCTGGAAGCCAGACTAGGGCATATGTAGCTTTGCCAATAAACAGTTTAATATTAAAGGTATTGGCTAACATTTACCACAGTTAAAAAAATCTGAGCCGCATGATTCCCCATGCTACCAGTGTCTTTGATGAGGTCTAAAAATGAAGCCCTGAAAAAATTGTATTTCAAAATGATTATTTAGTGCTTTAAAAAAGTGAAAATCGTAAGTTGACCAGATTCACTTGCCCATTTCCTCCCATAGACTTACTGTGTGTACACCTAGGTTAATAACACTCGCCCCGAGTTTTATTGTTTATTCATGTATAACTTGCCACTGGCAGTGTAACTTTCCAAACTTTTGTATTCTAGGGTGTTTATTTGTCCATTTGAACACTGCTATGTAACTCAGATATCAAAGTTTGACAATTTTTTAAATTGAAGCTCCGCAATGTTAGCCTATCACTTTAATGCAAATTCTTTGCATACTATTCTGACAAAGGTTGCTGTTAACAACCTGACAGCTTGCTGGAGGCTTGCCAGACATATCAACAACTAATGTATGCAATTTGCATTTTTGGTATTGAAAAGTTATTCAAAAGAACAGGTGAGAAAAATAACTCTGCACTAGGTTTCAGAAGAGAAAACATCTATAAATCTGAATACATTATGAAATGGTGTATTGCATATTCATATTTGGGTTGAAAATGGGTAAAATCAATTTTAAAAAGAATTATTTTGAAAAAAGTATGTAGGCTACCATATCAGAAATCTAATCACTTATGGGGAAATATAAGGGGCATAATTGATTTGATTATCAGGCCTGTAGTGTAGCTTGATTGGTTTTCCCAAAATATTTTTTTTTGAGATGACAATGTCCTGACACTTTTCAAAATTAAGGGGTAAGGGTAATTTTTTGCATAATTCTCCTGTTTATTTATTTGTAAGGAAATACAATTATAATAAGCTTATAGCTAATTAAATTCTGCAAAAACATGAGGGGCAATTTAGCCCTCTAGCTTCTGCCTACCAGATTTTATACTGGACCAAAATATGTATCACTCTGAAAAGGGGCTTTTTGGGGGTATCGTTTTGTCAAAGAGCAATTTCTATGGGTTTCCACGTGTAAAGTCTGCAGTAAACTGAAGCAAATAGAGTTTCAGTTGAAAGACTTTACTTAAGTTTACTATGAAACATTGAATTTGAACAAAAACAAGGGATATATTCCAATTTTGTGGATACTACAAACATTTCAATGTAGGTGGAGAGAATTTTTGTCAGAGCTATTTTTTGGCAAAAAATGAGCAAAAATTTGATGATTTTTTTTTTCAAAAAATGGTGAAAGATACAGGATTCTAGGTTGCAAAAACTGAAAATAAAGATACTTTTACCCTACAAAAGACCTATATTCATTGATGAAAAGGTAATTTTCCTCATTAATATGTTTACACACATTTGTCAGCGAAATATTGGTCAAATCTTGATCTTGTTATACATAGTATCAAACTACAATTTGATTTTGGATTATGTACACTTATGTCAAAGATCATACCTCATTAAATATGTAAGAATACCAGTAGCTAATTACAAGTTCTGTTCAATGACTTTAGTAATGTTATCCAGATTTTGATCTTCAAGTATGTACTATGCCAAAGGGCAAAGTTCACACTTCATTAAATAAGCATATGTATGCTATATGTTCCCGGCGAGGGGATGCTACGCTTTGCGTTGTCCTTGTTTTTAACACCTTGGGGAAGACAGACTTGTACAGAAGCCCAGTTCATTGCACACTCAGAAACGATGGGCTTCTACAGAAATTCAAGAAATATGACAAACTTCAAGTCAAACACTGGATAAATTGTAGAGTTATATAAATTTCCTATCAATAAGGAAAACAAATATTTTGTATAGATTTTTTTTACAATAAAACAAGGTTTATATTCCCTTAATGGTCAACAATGTACATAACACATCTTTCAATGAACAATAATACTGTACAGCCCAAACGGTTAAAAGACCTTTTTCACTGCAACACTCAGCTATTCATATGCATCTTCCTGTGGTATATCGATCGGTCTGAAATCCTTGATAAAAGGCTATTATAAATAGAACATTTGATAAGAACCAGACAGGATGTATTGCAGAAAATTTGGTAAAGGTTTGTGTTTACACCATGATTCCGCCATGACCGTGACTTTCTGACTCACATTAAGCTGTGAACTAGTCAGCACGCTATCATTACCACATACTGGATTAATTGTATAAATAGCACATACATCATTTGACTTTAACCATGTCAAAGAGGTTAAAGGGAGGCAATACCATTGAAGGGAAATGACAAGATTGAAAGTAGTCCTAAATTTAGGACAAAATTAAGTCTGGTTTGAAAGCTACAGCTAACATTGTGGAGCTTCAATTTAAAAAAATTGTCAAACTGGGATATATGTGAGCTACATACAGTGTGTCTCAAAAAAATTGTGCAAGTCAAAACCGCCCTCTTTAGTAATAAAAAAATAATCTTGTGACATGATACTTACATCAACGTGAAGTGCATAGTCTTAGCTTTCAAATACCGTTAGTTTTATTTAATTTGCTTGTCTTAATCTTGAGATATGTTAATTCAAATAAGTAAGGGTAAAATTGCGATTTTACTACAGTCCTGAGTAAAAGTGACACAATTGTGATTCCACCCTTTTGTTGTTGACAACATATCTCGAGATTAAAACAAGCAATTTGAACAGAACAAATATCATTTGAAAGCTGAGACTTTACCCTTGACGATGATGTAAGCATAATGTCCCCAGATTATTTTCTAATTGCCGGAGAGGGCGCTTTTTACTTGCGCAATTTTTTGAGACATGCTGCAACACGTCTCAAAAATTGTTCAAGTGAAAAGCGCCCTCTGTGACAGTTAGAAAATACTGCTGAGACAAATGTTTATCTGTTCAAAATGCTTGTTTTATCTCAGATATAGTTGTCAAACAACAAAAGGGTGGAATCACAAGAGGGCCTGATGCTATATTGAGTGTAGTAAAAGTGGCACATTTGTGATTTTACCTTTTCGTTCTTAACTGAACATATCTCAGGATTAAAACAAGTAAACTGAACAGAACAAACAGCATTTGAAAGCTAAGACTATGCCCTTGATGGTGATGTAAGCATGACGTCACAAAAATGTTTTCTCATTACCTATTAGGGCTCTTTTGACTTGCACAATTATTTTTGAGACACACTGTAGTAGTGTTCAAAAGGACAAATAAACACCGTAGAATGCAAAAGTTTGGAAAGTTATGCTGCCACTGGCAAGATATGCATGAATAAACAATTTGCACTCCCGTGGAGGTTAAAATAGCCTAAATCTGCACACAGTAAGTCTACGAAATGGGCAGGTGAATCCGGTAAATTTGAGTGCTGGTAAATTTGAGTGCTTGTAGATTTTCACTTTTTAAAGCCCTTACTCATCATTTTGAAATACAATTTTTTCAGGGCTTCATTTTTAAAGCTTATCAAAGACACTTAGAACATGGGGGATTATGTAGCTCACAGTTTTTCAAACTGTGGTCGATGTTAGCCTGTGGCTTTAATTACTGTATGTAAATGTAGGCTTATTTGGTATATTTCTCAAATTACAGAAAATTTACCGTTAACTTATGTTAAGGCCTTTTTGCCAGGAACCTTTGCTACAGCCACTTCTGCCAGACAACCAACAATGTGGTACATGTGGGGACTGCTCAGCAATCAACCTTGTAAAACAAGACAGAATTCCTTTTGTGCAAGTTTTGACTTGTTGCTTTATTGCGAATGCTCTGGCCAATGCCATTATGCAGTGCAAACTACCCAAATTTGGGCACAAAATGATTTTGACATGTTTTGCGAGATTGATGTGCCATATGAAAGTAGAAATGAATAAATTTACTATCAATTGCTGATCAATATCAGTTTTTAATCCCATTTTTTTTAAAGATGTGGACAGATTTGGGATTCAATCATTCTGTGTTTCCTTACACACACTGTGTACAGGGGCAGCACCAGAGTAAAATCTGCCGAGATAATTTTGCCAGCTAAATCAACAACGATAGGGGACGAAATCCCTATCAATTTAATAACTTTGAAAAAAATAGGGGGCAGATGCCTCTCCCCCCCCCCCTTATTGCGCCACCCCTGACTGCAAATCCGATGATATTGACATGAAGTATTACTTACCGGGTTGTAGAAAGTAAGGCTGTATTGCTTGATAAGTGGAATGGCGATATCACTACGCCATGTGGTGGGATTACAGGATCCTCCTAAAAAGACTGAACGTAAGGATAAGACAAGGGTTAGGGACAATGTTACAGTAAGAGTTAATTTTTGTTGATCTGACAATTTTTTTATCAATCTTCCTTAACTCTTATCATGCTAGAGAAATCACAGCTCTATGGATATTGTGTGTATTAGATGGTGCATATTTGCCCCAGGTACTGCAAGAGTTAAAGTATGTATGCTCTTAACACACCATACACCAGAAAAAAAAACCCCACTAAACTATCAGAAAATTGCTTAGAATGACATTTATTGTGATTTTTAAAAGATGAGCAGGTAGACAGCATTATGTTCATTACCAATGGCAAAAGATGCAACAAGGTGATATCAGTCGGCCTGATGAAGCTTTCCGGATAGGACGTGAAACGTCACATCTCATAAATAAAGTAAGTCCAGTTGACAAGTTTTAACGTTTGAAGTTTATTATCTACTATTTGGATGAGTGAGAATATACATAAACAAGGTGAAATCAAACATATCCAGTGCCTTGAGACGTTTGACCTTTCAAATCCAAGCTCCATTTAGGTCATCATTGTATCATAGCACATATCAATGAGGTAATGAAATGAAAATTGATGAATGAATGGACAGAGAGAGAGAGAGAAAGATACAGGAAGAACCACTGAATGGACTTGCCCGACAATGATGCTTCCATCACCTGTGCATGGGTGCAAATCCATTTT
>JZLH01S0224696.1:6040-29098 GCA_001188425.1 Eucidaris tribuloides
ATTATCATATATTGGGAATGTTATGCGTTATATTATATAGTGGGAATGTTATGCGTATATACACAAATTACTATGCACTGTTGGTTGCACTAAAGAGTTAAAATAACCTGAATAAATGCATTTTTTTTCAATCTGGTAAACTTTTTTGATGGAATTGCACTTTGATACATCAAATCTTGTAATCTGATAATTTAAAATTGAAAATAAGGAAAAAAATGCAAGAAAATGAATTTTCAATATTTTTTATTGTGTTTATTGTTTTGGCGCCATTTTACCCTTCAAAAATGAAGAAAAACAAAAGATTTGAATTGAATATGTTTGGAAATAGATGAAACATACGATTCATGTCATATTTGAGTCAATAGATACGAAAAACAAGTGGCAGTAACTCTTCTATGTAGTAAAAATAGAAGAAAACACCAAAAAATGACACACATGACCTTCAAAATATGGTTGCCATGGCAACACTATTTCACGGGTAACCCCAAACTATACACTAAAATGTTTGCCATAAAATTTTAGGAAAAGTCACCAAGTTTCATCAAATTTCGACAAAAATTGTGTACGTGGCGAAAAAAAAATGGTAGGGGGGCACAACGTGCCCCCCCCCCTTGGGCTTTTTAGGGTTAAGTATCAACAAAATATTCCATAATTATGAGCAGGAGTGTATATTGAACGCACAGGTAAAATCAGTTTCAAATTTCTGAGAAAACGGTACTTTATGGAATTTATATCACATAGGGAGCTGCTCGCATGTGACGTCACAAAATTAAAAAAAATAACTTCATAACTTTCTTATTCTTTGGTGGATTTTCGCCAAACTTTCATAATGTTTCTATCATTTTTCTGCTTTCATTAAAACCAACTTGATGTCAGGATGAACTTGCCTTTAAGTACCTGGACTGACTGACTCGAAAAAGTGTCCGTTGTGGCCACACTCCGTAAGGGGTCAGGCGCAACTACATTCTGGGTTAAGTTTGATCAAAACCTGGGTCAGGTCTGAATATTTGTAAGTCAACATACACACTCCTCACTGAAAAACTTGTAAAACAGTACAAGTATGCATCATGAATACATTAAGTACAAGAATGACCGAAAATATGAACATTTTGCGACATTGTATGTAATAAGGGAATAAATGGTTGCTAGCATAGAACAACACAGTATTGCCAAATTTTAATGATCGTAAAAATTGTTAAACATTCATAATCATTACACTGTCAACATTTCTCCGATTTTTCTCAAACCTTCACCGTGTTTACTGATTGTTCTGCTTCTATTGAAAACAACTTGCAATTAGCATGGAATTGTTATTTAACTCTTAAAGTGCCGAAGTTGCACATAATATATACAATGTCCATAAAGCTTACGTGGCATGTTAGAAGTGAACTCAGTTCATTGCCTTATCAAACTACACTCATGGCCAGAATTGACTAAAGAACTACGGCTTCGTATACGTTTAGTGACTGGTATGGCCTTGTAACCTTAATTTTTGGAACTGTCAACTCCATCGTCCTATCAGAGTTCACACTTGACCAAAGTATGATCACCTTGTTCATGTTTTAGACTTGTATAAAGTAGTTTAAAATCATGGCTTGTTGCGCGCACCGGTATGAAAGAAAAGTCAATTTGACTTTCTGGTATGCCTTTTCCCAGCAATTTATACGAACTGCATAAAACAAGACACGTAAAACTGTGATCAATTTTTTTTTCTAATCATATTGATGAATATGTATAATAAAATGTATCAAGCCAAATCGTTCAATTCAACAGCACGCTCAGTATCTCTTTGACAGTTTACACTTCCAAACACGGGTAATTTTGTAATTTCTGAGCCTGTAAACATTCCTTTCAGTGCCGACCGAAATTGGGGATAGCGAAGAGTATATATTATAGGATTGACACACGAATTAAAAAAAGCTAGTACCACCAGAATACGGTCAACTTGACCGTACAAATACAACGGACCGACTAAACCCAGGTTGTAGGCGAAATAAGCAAATTGATCAGGCCCCCAGCATATGACGTATACGATTATTACCATAAATAACATTTTAAGTACACGTTTCTCAGCAACTAAGAGTCGGAAAGATGGGTTTGAGGCATTATCTTCCCTTCCACCCTCTTGAAAACGTTGCGATTCAGCATGTAGGACTCTGGCAGTTAGAACTTGTGTCACGAGTATGATTGCCACTGGAAAAAGAAGCTTCAGTGAAAATGATATGAAGCCATTGATGAGTTGGGCTTCCCGAGATGGGAATAGGACCTGGCAACAATTTCCCGTATGATCGACGTAGAACACGGTCACCATGTTCATCGCAACAGCGATAACCCATATGATGATGATGTAGAACAGAGTACGTGTTAAACTGAATTGTCGCCTAAAACGAAATGGATGGACCACCGCGACATAACGCTCAACCGATATTGTGGTAAGGGTGAATATTGATGCACTTATTGACATCCACATAAATCTCGACGTGTAAATGAACTTGCAGTAAAATTCACCTAACCAGCCGGCCGGTACACTGATTATGACGGGAATAGGGATGAGGAAAATCGATGTTAGAAAATCTGCTACAGCTAAAGCGCCGATAAGTTTGTCCGTTGACTTCCGAATGGCTCTACGTTGAAATAAAACGACCATGACAAGGAAGTTGCCAGCGATACCAACAACAGAAACTATCAATTGTAAAATGGTCCACCACGCCCAGGAAATGGGTAACCACGCCCATCTGTGAGTTACAGAATCCGTGAAAGTTTTCGACTGGGTATTTGTTGGTAGGGATGGGATGTGCGTGGATGATAGATCCCAAACCAATTCAGTCAGAAATGAAGTTTCCATAGACGTAGAAGTCTCATCAGTCACCTTACTTAAGTTGCATTGAGATGGTACATGAAACTTGATTTGTTTTTCCATTGGTACGGAAATTGCTGCTTTATCAAAGGGACTCTGCGTTGTTGTATCTTGGCCGTGTATTAAAGATCCAGACGCCAGAAACACCACAAACATACAAGTCTTAATTAGACCAAGCTCCATCACAAGAAATTTGGGGTTCATTTCCTGTTGATTATTAAAAACATAAAACACAAAAGATGTCAACAGAATAAGTCACACAATAGTGTTAAAAGATCTGTGTTTAGGATTCAACGAGAGGAAACAGTAAAAAAAGGGGGGGGAAATGATGAAGGAGAAGAAGAAGAAGAAGAAGAAGACGAAGATGAAGAAGAAGACGAAGATGAAGAAGAGCAAACCTTGTAGTTGAATCAGAGAGAATTAACTGTCTACAATTTTATGCTGTGTAGGAATGTGAAATCGATGCTTCTTTTTTTCAAGAAAAGGTTTTTTTTTTTTAATGCCAACCAATATTAGAAACATTCATTTCTATTCAGTTATGAAAATGTAATTTTTGAAAACAACCACATGTATGATGATGATTAAAAATAAAGGTGTCGACGACAAACAAGGTGGGGATTACGGTCTTACAATTATCATTGAAAATGTAATAATTGTTCTAATAGTTTTCTCTTCTTCTTCTTCTTCTTCTTCTTCTTCTTCTTCTTCTTCTTCTTCTTCTTCTTCTTCTTCTTCTTCCCCCTCCTCTTCTTCTCCTTCGTCTTCATCTTTAGGGGAATGTCTAGTGAACAACTAAACACTAAATAATAGTCAATTGAAATTGTCATCTGACACCGTAAATACTACTTTTCTTTTCACACTCAAAATACATGTATTACGGAAGGCTTATCTAGGGTGTTCAGAAACAACTTAAATTAAAGGTCCAATGCCGAGGCAAATCGAATGGCTTTCAATTTGCATCAAAATTTACTCAAATAAAAATACAAATGGGAGCACAAAATGTTTTTTTTTTCATAACGCACTCTAAACAGGGTGGCAATGCATGCATACGTGTCTGTATCTTAAAACAATTGTTTTATCACCCTGACGTCTGTTATAAAAGTTATTCGTCTTCGACTTCACATTACCGAAGGACTTACTTGGTTACTAAAATCAAGTATGATGTGTTCTTACCTGCCAAAAAGGCACTGCCAAAAGTCTGGTTCCGCAACGTGTTACAGAATCAATATCAGAAAAGCGGCGTAACAAATGAATTGGAAGATGTTCGTATATTGTTGGTTGTTTGTGCAGGAGACTGCCAACCTCATGGGCAATTTATAGCTCGAGACTACACAACACAGCGACACACGTCTCATTCCCGGAAATGAGTGCTTGGTAAGGATTCACGCTAACTAAATGGAAAATGACAAAGAGCCAGCATCATTAAGTCACTTCGATTATGCTCGACGGGTGGAACAAGTAAACCATGGTCAAATTTGTAGTTCACAGAATGAAAAAAAAAGAAAAATAAATAAATATACTGGCGCATTCACGCTGTTTAATGACGAAATGATTAGGTGACCCCTGTAGGTTAGTCAATAGCCATAGTCAAATCACTTGGATTTTATTGAAAACATTTATTGAAATGTTCGTGTCTATTGTAAAGTGTTGTCTACTGGAAACGGTTGAGGCCACATAATTATTCATTGCACAAAGTATTGCAGGTTCATGTTATACCAAAATATATACATGAAAAATATGCATGTCGAAATTGCTCATTTGTGCAATTGTCGTGTAATAGCAGCTTCTCTGATGATTGTGAAATTTATATGAAATAACGTTTATACGTCAAGGTAAAAAAGAGATAATAATGAATTCCAAAAAAAAATTGACAATAATAGCTATAACAAGAAATCTATCAAGGGATTCAATCAAATTCATCCCAAACTTTACCCCTTATTTGTTCATCCTTCATGCCAAATTATCAATTTGGTGGAATGATCTGACTTGGGGGACAAAAGAGCATAGGTCAGAGTACTTTACATCAAAAGTATTGACATGAACACGAAACTTTAAAATTCGAGCTTTTGGACCGTTGATTGAATGCCAATTAACGTTCTTATTGGCGTGATTTGATTAATTGATTCTTTGTATGGTTCATTATTCAGTAACTTCTTTGCATACAATCAGTGGTGTACCTAGACCTTTTTGAGTGGGGGGGGGTGTAGAAGCCTAATTACCGACAAATTTTCTACAAATTAGCGACGGCAAACGTCTATACATTACAACCGTATAAAGCTCGAGGCATGTTCAATTGGGCAACATTCGTTATTCCGAAGGTTCGTTATTCCGAAGGTTTGAATACTCCGAAGGTTCGTTATTCCGAAGGATCGCTATTCCGAAGGATCGCTATTCCGAAGGTTCGTTAGTCCGAAAACGAAATAAGGTTCGTTATTCCGAAGGTTCGTAGTCCGAAAAAGAAATAAGGTTCGATATTCCGAAGGTTCGTTGGTCCGAAAATGTAAAAAGGTTCGTTAGTCCGAAAATGTAAAAGGGTTCGTTAGTCCGTAAATGAAATAAGGTTCTTTTTTTCCGAAAATGAAATAAACTTATTTTAGTCACAAAAACGGTGTTGTAATTAAAAAAGTTATAGGATACTACTGTATGCAATAATAATCTCAGCGGAGGATGATACATGTGTATTTTGTGGCCAAAGCATGTATTAAGTGGCGTGGATCAAGCATCATGATTTTGATTTTATCTGAGCAATTGCTGCCTGAGCGAATGGATTAAGAATGTTGGGGACTATGTGTTGGTCATCCGTGAATAACCTCTAGATAAGGTTTTTTTTTTTGGGGGGGGGGGAGGGGTGTCATTATTTAACAGCTTCTGTTGTTAATTATAATGAAAATAACGATAATAATGATGATCATATTGCAACGATGATAATAAAGAATATAAATAATAATAAAATTATATTGATGGTTAATGATGATAACAATGTTAATGACGGTAAAAAAATGATAATAGCAATAACAATTAATGTTTTTTTATCATTATCCATGTGGAATTTTAAAAAGGATGGCAATTCAATTCGTATCCAGCGAACAGTATGTGTGTGAGGGGTGCTCGTATAATGTGGGTGTTGCGTGTTCGTGTATGTAAAGGTAGAATAATAATTCAGGCATCCTACTTGTCAACAGTAAACTTGCCTCCCATGAAATGTGATATGATGTTGAAGTTCAGATCGGAATATCAATAATTTTCAGCTCGCGATTTGGAAGAGGAATAGGAAGATAGTCATTCTTTTCATATGATGATAAAATGTGCTTTGAATGTCGCGTACCTAGGTCAAAAAAAAAAAATCAGCTCGCTTTTAGGGCTTATGACATACAATTATCTTGTTTATAAGAATAAAGATAAGAAGTAACTGTAAGGACTTCTGCCCTAACAGCAACAACAAAAATTAGCTTTGAGCGGCCGATCGGGGAAAATGTGGATGAAATTTTTTTTCGCCCCCTCCCCCCTATTGGCGAAAGCTGGATCCTCCCCTGTATAATAAATGTATATATTATATACATACACATATAAATTTAATGCGAAATAAGGGTGTCTTCCCCCCCCCCCCATTCCAATAGGCTGACTACGATGGCTGCGGATGGCTGTTTTACCCCACCCCCAGCCAAAAAGGGGGATCACGCCCCTGTTTGAGGTCTTAATCGCTCCTATTCTGGTCCAAACAACATTCACCCACCCCCCCCCCCCGCGCAGAGCGACATTTTTTTTTAGGTTTGTAAGCATGGTAAGTGGTAAACATTAATGTCGTTCAGCTAGACATTTTTAATCTGCTTTGCTGCTCTCCACCCAGGTGTATAAATGGGTACCCTAGTCGGGTCATTTATAGCTTCAAGCGCGTAACAGCTGCTTAGCTTGAATGTACCTGTCATGACCATGGGGGTAATAATAAACAGCGCATAGGGACTTGCATAAGCTACGTGTTATGCGTTATACAATAACAGATTATTATTAGTATTATTATCAAACATTTAATCAAGAATGGATCTTTTAGTAGAAATATTGAACTTGGACAAAACAATTTCATAATGCGCCAATACTCCCCCAGCGAAATTTACAGGTCTGGCAATTAGAGATAAACATGATATGTGACCCGTCACCACGATACCCTGATAAAGTCGCACAACCCAAAGGTAAGGAAAGTGACAAATATCGTAATTATGATATAAAGTATGACAGTGAAGTGCCCTAAAAATTTAAAGTTTTATGACCTTCACATGTTGCAGAAGTTTGAATATTTATATTTTTACCCAAAGTATTTTTCTTTCTATGCTTATGTTTCATTAGAGGTGCGACTTTATCAGGGTTTCGTGGTGACAGGTCAAATCGATTCTTGCATGAAAATGAACTAGCCCCATGAGCCTATGATCACCCCTTTGAAAGAATTTTGCGTATTTAATTGCCCTGGTAATGACAGATCAACTCCTTCCCACCCTCATAACAATTGAACAGCAACGGTGATTCTACCCTCCCCTCCCCCCCCCCTCCACCACGCCTGCCCTTCAGGTTTTCCCGGCTTCGCCACAGATTATTTCATTTTCGGACTAACGAACCTTATTTCGTTTCCGGATTAACGAACCTTCGGAGTAACGAACCCTATTTCGTTTTCGGATTAACGAACCTTCGGAGTAACGAACTTTATTTCGTTTTCGGATTAACGAACCTTCGGAATAACGAGCCCTATTTTTTTCGGATTAAAGAACCTTCGGAAAAACGCCACAAATGTTCGGCTTAAAGAACCCTTTTTCATTTTCGGACTAACGAACATCGAGGTATAGGCAATTTACGTGTTTCGGAATTACGAACCTTCGGAAAAACGAACCTTCGAAATAACGAACTGTAACCGTTCAATTGTGTATCTTAATCACTTTTTACTTCGCATCGTACACCTTGTTAACAATTTCATTCAGATCTGATGACTTTTCCTGACATTTTATACAAAAAAAATATGTATTATTTGGGCATATCCGACATGATCCGACATTAGTGACTGTTTTCTACATATGACCTTGGGGGATGTGTACATGGTCAATTTGCCGACTGGTAAAAATGCAAATGCAGAATGTAACGATTGTTTGAAGAGCGTAAACAGAGGCATCCATTTATTTTCAGGATGGGGGGGGGAATTCCACCCTACTAAGTATTCTTGATCGTATATGTAAATCCAAGTACCCACCGTATTAGTGCTTACGTTCCAAAATTTATATTTTCATCTCCATTTGAAATAAATAAATCATGATTCATTAATCTTGTATTTTTGCTGCAGTGCAAAAAGATGTGGCGATTGTTGATTTGTGATGAATAGGCGAGGGTTTGGGAGGGGGTGAGAAAATTTGACATTTTTTAATTGAAAAGGTGTGTTTCAGCGCCCATTTTTCAAGAAGGAATGCATGATTGACCTCTCTTTTTGTCTCTTTGCGTTGTGCAAAAAGGTTTGGCAACTGTTGATGGCGATAAATGGGGAGGGTCTGGGACGGGGGTCCCTCCCATGGTGAGAAAATTAACATTTTTACTTTAAAAACATCTGTTTTTAGCCCCCATTTTTTCTAAAAGAATGCATGATTGACCTCTCTTTTTGTCGTGCAAAAGGTGTGGCAATCGTTGATTGGCGATAATGAGAAAAATTGGCATTTTTCTCTTGAAAATGTGTGTTTTCAGCCCCCATTTTGCTGAAGGAATGCATGATTGACCTCTCTTTTTGTCGTGCAAAAGGTGTGGCAATATTGTTGATTGGCGATAAATAAGGGAGGGTCTGGGAGGGGGTCCCCTCCTAGGGTGAGAAAAATTGGCATTTTTCCCTTGAAAATGTGTGTTTTCAGCGACCATTTTTTCATGAAGGAAATTTGCAATTCTGTGCAAAGGTTGTTGCGAATGTTGTGAATGGGGGAGGGTCTGGGTGGGGCTTCCCCCCGGGTCTTCCCCTCCCAGGGTTAGAAAATGTGACATTTTGGCCTTGAAAAAGTGTGTTTCAGCGCCCATATTTCATGAAGGAATGCATCATTGACCTCTCTTTGTGTCGTACAAAAAGTGTGGCAATTGTTGATTGGCGATAAATTGGGGAGGGTCTGGGAGGGAGGTCCCTTCCCAGGGTGAGAAAATTTGACATTTTTTCCTTGAAAATGTGTGTTTTCAGCGACCATTTCTTGATTAAGGAATGCATAATTGTCATTTTTGTACAAAGGTTCTTGCAAATGTTGTTTTGTGATAAATTGGGGAGGGTATCGGAGGGGGTTCCTACTTAGGATGAGATAACAGAATTTGATTATTTATTATTTATTATGAAGCGGATTTTTTTATGCGCGAGGGAGCGAAGCGAGCGAGTGCCTAAACATCATGCAGTTTTCAAGGGTCAGGAACGCCCGTCTATCAGGGTTTATAATTTTATAATTTATCTAATAGATATGTATCAACAAAATGTGATTTCCAAGTTAACAAATGGTCAGGGGCAAAATATATACCAATATTATTAGACCCTTTCTATTTTATAATTCTGTCTTGAAGTTCCTCAGTCTCCTTTTGAAAGCTATACAGAGGTCATTATGTTTGACATACATTGCTTTTCTGAAGCCTTTTTCAATGTCGGTGTGATTACATTTTCACTGGTTTCATTTTTCATCATATTATTAAATAACATTTCCCCTTCTTATATACCATTATGACTGACAACTTGTGGGTTAAAAATAAAGTTTATAAAGTATGAGTTAATTTGCGACCAAGCAGAGCGAGCGAGTTTGAAAATTTTCGCATTTTTACATTAAAAATTCATTTTATTGCATTATTTTTGTTGGTTATTGGGATATTTTGTTGACACAAGATGACGTGGTTCTCTATTCTATTACTAACGACAAGACAAACCTAATCTTGGTCGTTATGCGAGCGAGCGAGTTTGAAAAAAATTGCGTTTTGCACTTCAAAAAGTGTCATTTCTTGGTTTGTTTTTGTCGGTACTTGAGACATTTTGTCGGTACAAGATGACGTAGTTCTCTTTTCTGTTACCGATGACATGACGTTATGATAATATGACTTACAAATTACCGGCAAAGCACCGTCAACAAAATCTTGGTCGTTATGCGAGCGAGTTTGAAAAAAAAATGCGTTTTTACCCTTCAAGAAAGTGCCATTTCTTGGTTTATTTTCGTCGGTACTTGAGACATTTTGTCGGTACAAAATGTATTATGTACAGAAAAAAAAATTCAAATGTACCGACAAAACTTGGAATATGCATTATTGGAGGGCAATTGCCCCCCTGCCCCTCCCCCTTTGGCTACGCTAGTGATTTTTCTTCTTCTTCTCTCCTTTCTTCCTTTTCTTCTTTCATTTTCTTGTGTTTCCTTTCCTCTCTTTTTTCTTTCTTTCCTCCTCTTTTTCCTCCTTTCTTATCTTTCCTCTCCTTTTCCTTTTCTCTTTCTTCTTCCTCTTCCTTTTCCTTTTTTTCCTGTTTTTCTTTTCTTTTCTCTTCTTTCTTTCTCTTTCCTTCTTTTTTTTCTCACGCCCTTTTTGTCATTTTTTCACGACGACAACGCAGATTTGCCGGCAATATCCAGAGCAGTGGGGGGGGGGGGGTGGAGGTGGCACACCCCCACCCCCCCCCCGTAGGTACGGCCCTGCATACAATAGAAACATTCATTCCTATCCAACACGCACATACACTTACACAGTCCTAAAATTTTATTAGCAAACAAGTCTCAAAGATATCAAGGGCCTGACGTATGGAACACTTTATCGAACTTTATTAAACAAACACCATTCTTGAATTTGTTTAAAGGTTGAATTAAAGCAACACTTATAAACAAATACACATCATAAGTGTGAATTATTCTATAATTTTAATATTTGTCATTACAATAATAACTTCACTAGCACATCATCATAAAAACGACACATGCAACTCAAAATGCATGCGTGATATTGTACGTATGTTGCAATACTTTTGGCAAGGGAGAGTGCACAGAGACAATAAATGTTTCAAAACAAAGTAAACATGTCTGTAGCCAGGACTTTTCAAAAGGGGGTACGCACGTTAAGAAAACGGACCTTTGACATTAGCAGGGGAACTTTTTTTAATGTGGGGGAAGAGGGACTGCCTACATACAGGTGGGCTCCAGTGTCCTGCCTTGGAATCCCTGGTGGGCCGAGCCATGGCGGAGGTCAGGGAGCCGAGCCCCTAACTGAAACAGACGGCTTTAGCAGTTTCATGAGGCTATTTTGACTCTCTGCTAACACTTTTTTTTTAAAATGGGCAGTCAATAATAATTGGAAACCACCAAACTTTCAAATTTTTCTACACCTCATCGAACGGTATACATTTTGTATTCTGCTATACACTGTTTGTATACTGATGGCAGGTCATTTCAAAAGGTATTGATAATTTTCCCGGGGGTCAATGGGCAGAGCCTCCTGAAGCTCATAAGTTCTGGCGGTTTTTAGTTTATTTCAACCCCTGATACATTGTTTTGTGAAACGGTCAGCCTACAATAAAAAAAAAAACACTTTCAACTTGTTAGCAATTATAAGGTATATTTTTTTTTATTATGAACGGTTGATAACAGGTCATTTCAAAACATGGGAGATAATTTATCGCGGGTCAGGGAACAGAGCCCCTTGCAGCTCACAAATTCTAGCAGTTTGAGCGGTTTGAGCGGTTTAGCTCATTTTGACCCTCTCTATTGTTTCCTGAAATGGACAGTCTACAATAATTAAAAAAACGCCTCACTTTTCTTTCGAAATTTTTGGCAATTTTAAGGTACAATTTGTGTATTATGGACAATTGATCGCAGGTCATTTCAAAACGTTATAATGATTTGTCGGGGTTCAGGGAGGTCTGGCGGTTTCATGAGTCTATTTTGACAATCTGATGACACTATTGTTCCGTGAAATGGACATTCAGCAATAATTATAAACGTAAAATGTGTTTGTGTATACATTCTGTCAATATTTAAAGTGATATGCTACCATTGTAGAGTTTCAATTTAAACACAATTTTTCAAACTTTGATATCTGAGCTATATAGTAGTGTTCAAATGGACAAATAAACACCCTCAGTGGCGTACCGTGGGTCAAGTCATGGGGGGGGGGCACTCAGTCACCCAGCCGAAATCGCATTTTAAGATGGTCTTTACGGCGCATGCTGCGATCGTGAAGTGTGCGATAGGGGTACTAAAAATGTTAAGGGTTTGTGTTAACTATTTATGTGTTAAAATGTAACCCAATTCAAAAACTTCACAATAAAATTTGTCGTTTTCATGACTGTATAGGCCTAGTTTTTAAGGATTGTTTTGTTTTGTTTTGTATGTAGGCCTATGTTATTAGTGGGGAAAGGGAAATTCTGCGAGCGAGCGTAGCGAGCGAGCGGTTTGGAAAACTTTGAAATTCCAAGGAATAAAATGCGTTTTACAGGCCCGTAGCCAGGAGTTTTCAAATTAGGATGGTGCGTAAGTCACAAAAACGAACCTATGCCAGGGGAAAGGCTGACCGTCCTAATGGATGGGTTCCAGGGGCCCATATAAAATTCCAAGTAGGGTCCCCGTCCCGGTTGGTGTTTCTGCTCCGTGAAGCTTACGGCTTCCAGCAGTTTCATTCTATAGAGGAATATTTCTTTGCATGTATGTCATTAGTAGTGAAAAGGCAATTCCGCGAGCGAGCGTAGCGAGCGAGGGGGTTGGAAAACTTTGAAATTCCTAGAAGAAAAATGCGTTTTGCAGGTCCGTAGCAAGGATTTTTTTCTTCAAACGAGGGGGGGGGTGCGTTTAAGTCAAGAAAATAGACCTATGACGCTGTGGAACGGCTGTCAATTCCAATGGATGGGTTCCAAGGGCCCACCTTATAAATTGCTAGAAGGGTCCGGGTGTGGGTCAGGCTCCGCCCTCTGAAGCTTACGGCTTCTTGCAGTTCGATAAGGATATTTCGACTCCCTGCTAATACTGTTTTTCTGTGAAATGGACAGTCGAAAATAACTAAAAAACCACCCCACTTTCAAACTTTGCGTAACCTCATCTGATGGTCCGAAGTATAAATTTTGTATTCTGAAATGCCGATAGCAGATCATTCAAAAACGTGGTGGTGATTGTCGGGGGTTATAGGGGCGGAGCCATGAAGCTCGATCGATCGGTTCGATCGGTTTTATAAGCTTATTTTGACCTTTTGAGGACACTTTTGTTTTGGAAATGGACAGTCGACAATAACATAAAAAACATTCCCACTTACAAACTGTTTGGCACTTCCACCGTATAAAGATTTTATTTTTTTATTCTGAATTGCTGACAGCAGGTACTTAAAAAAAACAAATGGCGGTAATTTTCGGGGGTCAGGGGCGGAGCCCCCTGAAGCTCATGGGTTCTGGCGCTTGTATGAGCCTATTTTGACCCCCTGTTATCACTAATGTTTCGTGAAATGGAAATTTTAAGAATAATCAAAAACCTATTATTGAAATACGTCTTTTGAACGCACCTGCCCCCCCCCCGACGTCTCCGGTCCTGGTTTTTGTGGCGTTTTCTTTAAATTTAATTTGAAATAATTTATACTACAATGTGCATACAAACATAATTTATTCAGGTCATATAACAAGGGCACTTAGTGGCGAAACTGAATTTTACAGGAGTGCAGAATGGCACTCACACATAAGGTGTGCCATGTGGGTGATGAACTTTGGAGGAGAAATTTCTACACAAAATATATTTTGATAAGTGTATCTGGAATATTGTCTACGCTATCGCTGGTTAATTATGAGTCAAATCTACGAGTGACAGATTTTGAAGGGGAAAATGATTTCATCGGGTCTGTGGAGAAAAATTATTCTCATTCTAACAGGATTATGTGGGAACGCCTGAATATTCACATTGTTGCAAAAAATATACTGCCACTTTGAATAAACAAACACAACAACATTATTGAATGAACAGTTTTAAGTAAAACGAAATTGATATATTAATGACCTACGCTGAATGTATATTTAAAAAGGATACTATTAGCACAATTTCTAGCTCGGTTCACCTCATTTTTTTCTTCCTTTTCTTTTTTTTTCCTTTCGGTTTTTTTTTGCCGGCCGATGGGGGGAGGGGACGTGCCCCCCCCCCGTAGTTACGCCACTGAACACCCTGGAATACAAAAGTTTTGGAAAGTTATGCTGCCAATGGCAAGGTATGCATGAATAAACAGTTGCTACTCGGGTGGATGATAGAATAGCCTAAATCTTTACACAGTAAGTCTATGGAAGGAAATGAGCAGGAAATCCGGTCAATTTGAATGTTTGTTGATTTTCACTTTTTTAAAGCACTATATCATTATTTCGAAATACAATTTCTTTCAGGGCTTCATTTCTACACCTTATCAAAGACACTTGGAGCATGGAGGATTATGTAGCTCACATTTTTTTTTTCAACTGTGGTAAATGTTAACCAGTGGTTTTAAGTGTTTACTAGATTCCACCATTTTATTTATTAATATTTTAACGGTAAATAAATCATATTGTCCATTTTTTTGAGGGGGGGGGGGACTTTAACCCTCAAAGGCCCCCACCCCACAGAACTGCGCCTGATCATTGTGGCCATCAAAACAAATACCAACCAAATTGTGTGTCTCGACTATTTCGACACAATCAATATCATGGAAGTTGCCGGCACAATCGGGTCATAAGAGGTCAAAGGACATCAATTTGGGGGGTCTGCATAAAATCTCGAAATTAACATATCAGTTGCTGATTAAAAGACAAGACTGAATCCTGTTGTAATTTTGCAAAAACGCATTTTACGTGTAATTTTTTTTCAAAGGTATTGATCATCATTCAGCGCCATTATTTAGTGAACTAAAAGTGCTAAATATTTACCAACAATATCGTTATGTAATTAGTACATTTATGCATGATTTGATAAATAACAAATTACCTCGTAAACTGATTAATTATTTTTCACTCCTTGATCATCTATATCAATCAAGAAACAAACAGAAATGTAATATTTAAGTAACAACTATTAAAACGAATTTGGGAAAACAATCAATTTCGTATTCTGGACCATTAATATGGAACAATCGTTCGATGGATTTAAGAAAGATCACTTTACGGAAAAGTTTCTCTCAAGCACTGAAAAGCATTTTCTTGAGGAAAATCAACCCGCTGAGTGAGTTTTTGGTTGTTGTTGTTGTGTTTGTTTTTGTATCATAGCGACTGTATCCCTATATTGTGTATATAGTGTAAATATGTTAAAATTAACTCTTATGTTTGCAATAAGTATAACTTTATTGAACATTTTAAAATATCAAATTTAATTATCGTATCCTATCGATACTCATTTTCCTGTCACTCTTCCCTTCCATCGTCTTTGTTTATTTATTTATTTATTTAATTGCTATCAAATTGTCTTAATTTTAAGTTTTGGTTGGTTTTGCATTTCGTTATATTTCCATAATAGCAAAGTCATATTAAAATGAGATGATACTACGGGACCTATAGTATATAAGCATGATTTTTATGTAGGTTCCACCCCTTTTGGTTTGTCTCAAAAAACGTAAATAATTCTAAATTATTGCTACATTATGTTTTAAAACAAACAATGTCAATTTTATATTAATTTGTATATATTTTTATTATTATATATGCAATTTTGATGCAAGTGTTTACATGTAATATATGTTATTCTTGTTCTTGTTCAAAAGTGAAAATAAATTCATTCATTCATTCATTCATTCATTTTTAATCATGAAGTACCAGGTCTCGGCCATCGACACTCAGGGCCATTGATTCCACCACTTTTCTGCTGTAATGCCTTTAAATATCAATAGTGACATTAAAGTGTTGTACTATTAACTGTGCTCTTTCTGCGTGGCTATAATGCCCTCACAAGATTAGATTTTATTATTAGAAGAGCCAAAGACAAGCATAGTGAGCAAGGGCGTAACTAGACCATTTTCAATGGGGGGGGGGTGTACATGGTCAATTTGCCTACTGGCCAAAATGAAAATGCCGACTGTAAGAGTTGTTCAAAGGGCGTAAGTGGATGCATCCAAGGGCGTAAGCTGGGGGTGCACTGGGTTCACGTGCACCCCCTCCCCCCCCACCCCGCAGAGCCATAGGAGTTCCACCCTAATAGCAAAAAAGAAATTTGCACTACCTTGTTTTGCTTTCAACGCCTGATTTTCTCAACTTTAGTTCCACCTACCTAAGATGTGCACCACCCTGTTCCACCTCCCCGAGATGTGCACCTCCGCATGCTCAAACCAGCCTACGCCGTTGGCATCCAGGGCCCTGGGAACGATTTTGTCACCGGTGGTGCCAAAATACTTTTTCGCGGTCAAAACAAAAATTTTCACGGCCAGATTTTAAGAAAATAGAGGGCACCGCCCCAGGACGACGTACAATGCTATACATTATGACATACACGAGTTTTTGCAGGCCTGAAAATTTTCTGTAGCACCCCCAGCACCCCCACTTCCCAGGGCCATGTTGGCATCCATTTGTTTTCAGGATAGGGGGGGGGTGATTCCAACGTACTGAGTGCTTTCGGTCGACCTCTACCCATATACCCACCACATTAAGAGGTTACGTTTCAAAATTTATATTTTGATCTACAGTTGAAATAACACAAATTCCCCCTTTTGTTTGGCTGGTGTGCAAAAAGGTGTGGCGATTGTTTCATTTTAAACTACTTTTAACACAATTCCTTCTCCCCAGACCTTCCTGTATACGAGTTAACATGCCTGCTATGCAGATTTTAAGCATACTCCCAAATTGGTGACACTTTGATCTTTGGTGACGTCATTATGACGTCGATTTGCATTTTTATCTTAATTGATATTACTTATCTAGATGCACACTTTGAGGGTTCATTTGTTTTTATAACTTGATTATTTCAAAGTTATATGCAATATATAGTTTCGTCCACCCCAAAACAGTGATAAACCCCGTCTTTTTTAAATCGACCTTCAATCGTTTGTTAGTGAAGCCACAAATACTAGTTAAATTGAACATCAGGGCTCCAACATGATTTAATGTGCCCTTCTCTGCCATTTCAGCCATTTCAAACTACTATTAGCACAATTCCTTCTCCCCGGACGTTCCTGTACACGAGTTAAGGCCGGCTATGCAGATTTTAAGCATACCCCCAAATCGGTGACCCTTTGACCTCTGATGACGTCATTATAAGGTAAATTTTATTTTATTTTTTGGTTTAATTTTAATCGATAAAATTTATTAAGAGGCACATTTTGAGTGGTTATTTGTTTTGATAGCTTGATTATTTCAAAAGTTACAGGCAATTCTGTTTCGTCCCCCCCCCCAAAAAAAAAACAATTACATGTCAAATTCTTACCAAGGTCATCATGTTTAAAGCGTAGTAGAAACCAAAAACTACCGATATCGAATTGCTATCATCCCATTTCATGATATTTGGACAAAGTCATATAGCTATAAGGAAAATACAGTGAACCTTTGCCCGCCGAGATGGTACCAAATTTTGCTCTGGCGCATAAACTATGTGGGCTTATGCTAGAGTTCGCTTCGTGTATGTGGAATGTGGGTGTGTTTGTATGTATGTCTGAGGTTGTGTTTGTATGTCTGTTTGTCTGTGTGCGTCCGTTTTTGTGTGTGTCTGGGTCCGAGGTGTTTGTGCGACAAATCTACACTGTACCCCATGGGGTATGTTGCTTAAAACTTTTATACTATGAAAATGTCCGTGGTAATTATGTAAACTGTTGTTATCTTAATTCGTCACATTTTTTTTTCATACCGTATAGGGAAAAAAAACTCTCCTGTTGAAAATACCAGAGTTTTTATCCTCTAAAAGTTTCATGCAACAGGCCCCTGATCAAAATTATTTGTCCATTCCTCAGAACAATACTGTTTAAGAATACATAGGGGGAAATTACGCCTTACCTAATTTCCAGATTTCATTACATATATGATCATAAAGAAAATCTTTCTCTAAAAAAAAAATCACATTAAGTGACCTTGAAATGTAATTAGTGCATTATTTTGGAACAGTCAAATCACCAATATACAACACGTTGGCAAAAATACAAACTTACTATCACCTTAATTGGCACAATTTCAGGTTATTACTATATTTTCTCATGCTAAATATTAAAGTAAAGGTTGCCTTTTATATCAATTTGCCCTTTAATTACAGCATATGAGTATTTCTGGTGCTCCCATTTTCTGTATACAAATCTTGCCTCCCTTGGATTTCTGCATACTGCGGAAACTAAATACCAGGGATTGGTTTCATAAAGCTGTTCGTAAGTTACGCATGTAAATTACGAACAGCTATTGATGAAAGCCCGTTCGTGTGACAAAGTAGAGACCTCGTGGTCCATTGATGGGAGAATTTTTGTTGCATTGAAATCATCTGGCAATGGAACAATAAAGAAACTTATCCACTCGCAGGAACAGTTAAAGTCTCTTTGAACTCAGAACTATGAATATGTAAATGACTAAAACATGTGTCTAGGAAGCGATTCCTCCTGGCTTAATGTTAGCGTATGCGACTTTGTTTTTAACGAATTTTGGTAAGATTTGACTGTATGTATGATCGTGTGCAAGTATATGTGTGTGTATTGAATTTGGAGTGAGCTGCTTCTCTTTTCTTTGTCTTTCTGCCTCATGCCCCAACTTTGTGTATTATGCAGTGCTTATTTGACACCTGAAACTTCAAGTAAATACTGTATACAATGTAATTCAGCCTTATTTCCGTTCAATAAATGTGTCTCGGATGAAGAATTAATCCGGACTATTTACAGTTTCTTTCACTTGAATCAAAATATTGTTGCTGAAAAATTGCAGTTTTTAAGTCAACCCATTTAACATTGACAATTGTGACAATATCTTTATTGATACTGAAACTTGTCTTTGTCCTTTTTCTGATTATTTTCTTGATGAAAGAGAGTGTAAAAGTCTCCTTTTGTGATGGTTTTAAAGAACAATTTGTGAATACCGGTGCTCAATTATCCATCTTGCATGGTAATGCTAGGAGTTTACAAAAAAGAAATTGATGAACTACAAGTTCTCCTGAAATCATTGGATTATGTAATGACTTTTATAGGATATTTCTGATCAACTTGGTTTAAGAAAAACACTGTTGTTGATATATTTGCCTTGGATGGATACTCGTTCTGAATTATCTGAAAGCCTTCCCTTCTGCGAAACCATTTTTATTGATATACCTCGAGAAAACAGTAAATCTCTTGCTGTAGGTTGTGTGTATCGAGCACCAGATACTGACATTTCATTGTTTATTGATAAATTGGAAAAATATTTAGATGTATTGAATAGTCAAAACAAAGACATTTATATGATGGGGGATTATAACATAACCCTCCTGAATTATGATCCTGACTGCAAGACAAATGATTTTTTAAATACTATGTACATTCATGGTTTGTATCCCCTCATAACGAAACCCTCACGTATCACACCATCAACAGCCAAGTTAATTGACAACATACTTACAAATTGTTTACAATATTAAATTGAAAGTGGCTTGATTTAATCAGACTTGTCAGATCACTTGCCAATATGGTGTATAAGTAACCATACTGTTTTTGAAAGAGTTTCAGATAATACATTGAAAAGACGCTTAACTACCAACTAGCGTGTACTCTAATTTAAACAGAAGTTAATTGAAGTAAATTGGAGTTATATAACTGATAACAAAGATGTAAATGACTCATACAACTTGTTCATTGATGTTTTTACTAGCTTATATAATTCATGTTTCCCTGTTATTAACACAAGTGTGAAACATACTAGTAAAAAGCCATGGATCACACGTGGAATTTTAAAGTTCATAAGAAAAACAAAATAGATTATATCATTTGTATATGAAAAAAATCAATTTAGTAAATCTAAATTCTGTCAGTTAAGGAATAAATTAACTAACATTATACGCTCTTTGAAAAACAGTATTATCGGGACTTGTTTTATAGAATTAGGGGGAAACTACTGAAAAAGGGACGTTGGAACAACATCAAATTTATTACTTGTAAAAAGAAAATAGTTTACCTACTAAAATGTACCATAATAATATCAATCTAGTATCAAAGATGGAAATTGCTGACACTTTTAATCAGTATTTTGCTGACATTGGTAACACTGTTAGTCGGGAAATTCCATCATCACCGGTCTCCTTTCATCACTTCTTATCACATGACAAGAATTATTCATCTCTGTTTTTAAAACCTACTACTGTTTCTGAAATGTTGAAAATAGTGTCTTCTATGAAGTCATAAAATTCTAGTGGTCCGGATGATGTATCCCCTAAAATTGTTAAAGATTGCATACATTTCATTGTAAATCCATTATGCAATATTTTTAACAAGTCTATATCTCCAAGAATAGTTCCAGCAAAATTGAAAGTTGCTAAGATTGTGCCTGTATACAAAAAACAAATGATCCCCAGAATATTGACAACTATCGACCCATTGCATTGTTACCAATATTTTCAAAATTATTAGAGAGAATATTATATGATTGATTACATATGCATCTTAAACGTAATGACATTCTTATTCCTGAACAATTTGAGTTTCGCAAGATTTTTTCTACAGAGATGGGTATTTTAATTTTAACCAGTAATATTTGTCAAGATCTTGATCAAGGAAAATTTTGTCTTTGTCTATTTATGGACTTATCTAAGGCATTTGACACCATTGATCACCACATACTGCTAAAAAAATTAGAATATTATGGTGTGCGTGGATTTGCTCACGACTGGTTCAAATATAATTTATATCACAGAAGTCAGTATGTGGTGGTCAATGGTGTTAAATCCCAATATAAATATGTTACATGTGGGGTACTCCAAGGTTCGGTTCTGGGGCCCTCCTGTTTCTAGTTTATATTAATGACATCGCTAATGCGTCAAACAATTTTAACTACTCATTATTTGCTGACGATACATGTGTCACAATGTCGCACCATGATGTTGTTGCCCTTGTTTTTGAGGTCAACAATGAAGTTGATAAATTATATACATGGTTCTGTTTTAATAGACTACTGCTAAATCTTGATAAAACCAAATATTTGTTATTCAGAACAAGAAACAGGAGGGTGCCCCCAACTCTTAACCATGATATGCATTGGTGGGCATAAAATCTCCCAAATCGATAATGTACCATTTTTAGGTGTCACACTCAATGAATTCCTTTCCTGGAAACCCCACATTAACAATATCTGTAATAAAATATCCAGAAGTACAGGCATTTATTTTATCAAAGTTAAGATTTTTCTTGCCTCAAGATATTCTTGTAACCCTTTATTACAATATTTTATTACCTTACTTGAACTACTGCAACATTGTGTGGGGACATACTTTTAAAAGTCATTTGCATAAACTTCTAATAATACAAAAGCGAGCCATCAGGTTGATTACTAACTATAACTATGGTGCTTCTACCTAACCACTATTTTTAATTTGAACATATTGCCCATTACTGAATTAATATCATTAAACTCACTTTTATTCATGTATAAATACACCACTGGAAACTTGCCCACCGTATTTAATATCATGTTTACAATAAATTCCACCGTGCATTCCTACGGCACTCGACAACATAACTCATGTCATCAACCACAGGTGAATACCACCTTAGCTCTAAATTCCTTTCGGATCAACTGGATTAGAGAATGGAACCAACTCGATCATTGTATTAAAACTAGCTCAACCCTTTAAAAGTTCAAAGTATTGTATCGTAAACAGTTGTTTGACAATTTGCGAACTGCAACATACTGTGATTAAGATGGTTATTATTCATTGTGATTAATGTTTCAGGATAATTACTCAATTTGTGTTATACAACCCTTCCCCCCCCATCCCCACTCTTTTCTCTTTTTCTTTTCTTCTGTGTGATTGCGAATGGCAGTGTGCCAGTGTGTATGGTTAGATGATGATGTCTATGAGTGTGTTTTGTATGTGTATGTGTGTGTGTGTGTGTGTGTGTGTGTGTGGTGGTGTGTGTGTGTGTTGTGGTGTGGCAATGTGTGTGTGTGTGTGTGTGTGTGTGTGTGTGTGTGTGTATGTATTTATGTAATGTCAATGTGCTCAAGTAGATGTTTTAATCCATTTTGATTTGTTGTAATTTAAGGTAACTTGTTTAATTAATTGTAGTGTCATTTATTTGATATACATGTATTTTGTTATTTTTGTTTGGGCCCCAGCCAGCAAGCATCACTTTATTCAGGGTACCCTGATCTGAAATTGATTTGTATTCTTTGTAAATGTATGAATTCGTCATTTTTTTAATGGTCAAATAAATTGAAATTGAATTGAATTGAATGAAAACCTCATTCTTACCTGAAATTGATACATGTATACAGTAGTAGGTTTTGTCAGCCCAGCAACGACATGCCAAATTTTATTTGCTTCCTTGAATAATAAACAATAATTGACATACATTTCATATTTCTTTTTTTTCCACCACAGCACAAAGAAGACGGTGACCATCACTGACACCTTGGTTGTTGTAATCATCGAGGGAATATCACATGCAACACTGGGGACACACTGTATATATATTTAGATAATGAGAAATTTGTAAGGCATGTATAAGGGGAATTACAGTAGCTGAGGTGAATGTCAACGTGTAAAATTAATATTACAGGCAAACCCCATTATAACGAGCACGGGTATAGCGAGGACCCGCTTAATACAAGGACATTTGTTGGGTCCCAATTTTTCTTCCATAGACCTCCGTGTATTATGCTTCTCAGATAACGAGATCAGCTATAGCAAAATTTCGGCTATAGCGAGGTAAATTCCCAGCCTTAAAATAAAGAAGAACAAAGGAATTTGACCCCGTTATAGCGAGCATCCACCTCAGTTTAGGTCGGCTAGCGAGCGCAACCAATGTTTCGCGCTGTAAAATGAACTCCTTTGCAAAAAGTTAATCAACAAGCTACACCACCACGCGTTGTACACCCTTCCTATCACAGCGCAAGGCCTAGGACCCATGTCAGCTAAACTACTAAACTACTACTACTAGTATAACACACGTGTTATAGTTCAGTGGTGCCAGCTAGCACATGTTACTGGGTGACGTATCCTTCCCTCCCGTTGCACCATTTTCGGTGACGGAGAAGTTGAAATCATCATTCACTTACATTTTCTGCTCTGCTGTTTCAGTTCAGTGACTTATTTACATGTAGTTAGTAAATTAAGTTG